>JANAVB010038417.1:1045551-1128051 GCA_029216955.1 Iris pallida | reverse complement strand
TGGTTCAGTCGCGATTGAAATCGTTTAAGAATAGCCAAATCAGACATCGTTTCGATACGATTTTACTTTTTATCTATAATCATTTAGGTGCGAGGTTCAAAACCAAAATCTAGATAGGTTTAGGAATCGAGTGGGAGGGAACCAAAATATGTTTAAATGATGGCGATAAAAGAAGGAAGGAAGAACTACCAGTTTATTAAGAAAGTGATAAGGCACAAAATCAATTTGAAAAATTACTAGTCATATGCCAATAAAAGATATAGTCTCTATGGTATTCGAAAACCGTACGCATATTTGAAGTCGTTACACCAAGATTTTATGCCTCGCCAGTGTACATCTGGCTGCAGTAAACTCTTCGTTCTACAACTCAAGCAATGATACGGTAACGAATACCCTATCAACTCTATCTATTCTTGACATAACAACTCAAAGATGAGACAGGACAACCAAGACATAGTTTAAATAACGTTCGATCACTCATTATTATTTGGGAATTACTTCAACTTAGGGTCATGCCTCGCAAGTGCGCTGCTGTCTGCAATAAACCCGCAGTTTCCATAACTCAAATAAATGGCGACAGTGTGCTGCTTATTGCCATCGCGAGTCATCGAAAATTATTCCAACTATTTTCATGAATTTCAAAGGGGCTTTCTAGAATTCCAACAAGTTGATCATTATAGAAAATATAAATATCTGTTCTCGAATATTCAAATCTCATCGTCAACTAAAAGAATTTTAAATCAAAATTTGTTTTCTAACATTAAAAATTATTTACCAAAAAATAAAATAAATAAATAAAAAGTTTGGAAATTCGGGAAGAGGGGTTACACGCAACTTAGATTTTGTGCAACACATTACGTGGCACAACTCAGAATGTCTGTGCAACTCAATAAGTCGTACACTTTGCTTTGCTTCTAATTTTTTTGTTCATAAATCTCTTTGCAGTTAATCTCAGGGAAGACCCAAATGCAGAAAGATTTGCTTCAACATTTAATGTCCCAGAGTATAAGGAGAATTTGTCTCATATCACTTTTCCCCAATACGACGGTCCTGAAGCACGAAGAACTCTGCTCATAGATCAAGATAATCAAATCCTTTTGAACTTAATGAACGGTGAACCCCTTCAGAGCTTGGATACTACAGTCCACAAGAAACCTGCCTTTTTATTCGTGGATGCCATCAAGAAGACCTTCCAGCCTAAGGCAAGAAAAGAGATGAGATATTTCTTAAAGGAGGACAAAGCCATATACCTAACAGAAATATCAAGATCGATGGCATTACCCCAATTTGCTTTTGCCAGCTATCCTAGAAGGATGTCATGGGATCTGACTCCTCTTCAGCAAGCAAGAGTTGGAAAAATATGTTATAAATTGGGTCCGAGGAACAGGGACCTTTTCTATAGTACTTCTGAAAGATATAGTACATATTTAAGAGGTTTAAGGCCGAGCTGCATTCCTCCCGAGGATTCTTCCCTGTTCCTTTCGGTCAGAATACCTATTTTTGCAAATACATTTGCAAAAGCTGAAGGAAGATATCCAGACCGTGCTATGCGTATGACAGGCCTGGTAAACCCTGGGATAAAGCGCTGGAGTAGCTTGTCCATATAGATTTTGGAGGAATTCAAAGACAAGCTCATTGATCTGGGTCTCTATAATGCCATATGTACTACAGTATATGGCATTCACCCGAACCCTCATATGTTCTTGGCTCTAATAGAGAGATATAACGAAAGCACTAGGACTTTCATGACGCTTCATGGAGAAATGGAATTTGCTCTTAACGAGATGGAACATATCTCTCGTCTACCAATGGGTGATAACCCATATGAAGAATATGTACCCACAAATGATGAATTGGATGCTCTGGCAAAGGAGAATCCCCAGATGATCACAGCTTTCCAAGAGCTGCTGTGTCACTACAAAATTTGCTCACTCTACTACGAAAGTGCCACTGCGGTTACTTGCTACATCACTAAATGGATGCCATATCTGTTCTTGGTTCATGCATGGGAGGACAAGCCACTGGACAGTCAAGCCTGTACTCCTCATTTCTTTGAACCTTTTGATAAGAGTGATATGTAATATCTGGTGGAAAAATATTATCACGGAGATGTCACATTGACTGACGAATCGGGTCTGTTTAAGGCTGGCGATGTTCTCTAGAGTTACCTTAGACAGGGTTACAGACCTATGTCTCCAGAAGCCCAGCTGTCACCCCCAGTTTCCATGAACAGTGGTATTTTGGTAATTTTCCACTTTAAAATTATTTTGGAATTATTTATTTATTTATTGTATTATTTTGGGGTTGTTTGAGTCGGGTTCGAATTTCAACTCATTCCGACTTGTTTCGACTTGTTTCGGGGACCCGGGGTAGTGTTGACCTTAGCGGGCCCACACACTAGTTAGCCATGGCCCACATGTTAGTTATTTTAGTTAGTGACTAGACTAATTATTTTTGGTTAAGATTAATTTGGTTTAGTGGTTTAGGATTGACTAAACTACCCCCGACTTAACCCCTTACCATTGTTTTAGCAAATAGACTAGAGAGAGGCCTTCTTAACTTTTCCCATATAGGACAAAAGTCCTTATTTGGCCGGCCACCTCTTGGTGGATAAGCCCCCATCACTTCATCATTTTCCTACTTTCATTCTCTCTCTTGTTCTTCCCCAAATTGATTTGAGAGCAAACCCTAATCAAATTATCCCAATATCTCCCCATTTCTTCACCAAATCTTCATCCTTCCCTCTCCATTCAATCCAAGGAAGGAGCTCCTCAAGTTTGAGAGGATTCGGAGCTTGTTCGTGTCCGTTTGGGATTCCTACGTGTCGGTGGCATTTCGGGATCGAATCGAATCACCGAGAGGTATAAATCCCTTCTCCTTCTCATTCTTTTCATGTATTAGATTCATTTTGACCTATAGGAATGACCTCTATGGTTTGGTGCCCATTGGTGTCCATTTCGTGTCTATTTGGATATTTGTAGAGGTGTCCAATATGTAGGATCGTGTCCGAATAGGAAAACCCCCTATTTGGACACATGTAATTTGTTTGTGCATTTATTTTGGTGTGTTCTAATATTATTCCAGATTTTACATATGTTTAGGAATGTATTTTCCTATGTATCATAATGTATTATATTCCTATAATCTATATGTATATATATATGGTTATATATATCATTCTCTATCTCTCTCTCTCTCTAAAAAAATATATATATATGTATATATATATATATATATATATATAGGGTGGCTTATATATATATATGGATATATGGTTGTGGTGTGTGATACATTGTGTTGGATGGGGGAAAGGCTACAGGTTCGGCCAAGGAGCATGGGATATGTATGTGTGGTGTTTGATGATATGGGTGAGAGGAGATTGAGAGTAGTTGTGAGTGAATGAGAGTGGTAATGAATGCGTAGTTAGAGAGGGATTTTAGTGATATGGTTGAGAGCTATAGAGAGAGATGTAGAAGAGTGGTTAGTGTGGGATTAGAAGGGAGGGGGATACCCAACAGCAGCAGCAGTATTCAGCTCTTGACTGTCCCCTTGGACTGTCCAAGGACAGCTCCAATTGTCCCCCAAAAACCTGCTGTTGCAGTCCAGTTTTGCCATTAAATGGCTGTCCCATTGTTCCTGGAAAACCAGCCCAGGTTTGCCCCATTAGATGGCTGCCCTTCACTGCCAAATGACATCCCCATATGACCCCATATCAGTCCCCAAATTGCCACTCTACCAGCCCCTATATAACCCCACATAACAGCCTTCCATTTCCCCTTCACATGGTTGTCCCCTTACTATAAATCAGTCCCTTCCTTGCTGTCCAATATCAGTCCAGAAATTGCCCTGAACATCACACAAAATCAATCCCTCATTGCTCCTATTTTCAGTCCCAACAAACCCCCATAGATGGCTGTCCTGTTAACCCAATATCAGTCCATAAACCACCCATCACAGCCCCAACACTTAGCCTATTTTCAGCCCTATAACACCACTCTAAAATCAGTCCAAGTGCTCCACATTTCAGCCCTATTGGTCCCCTCATGTCAGCCATATTTGAGCCTTGTGTGTGTGTATTTGTGAGTTGTGTGTATGTATGTGAGAGCCTAGAGTGTATAGCTAGTGGCATATAGGATAGCCTATATCTAAACTAGTAGGAAAAACCTATAGGAGAGCCTTGTGAGTGTGGTATATTGTGAGAGTGTTGTGTGTAGATGAGTGTGATAGGTTGTGAGGGTAAATTCATGATATGGTTTAGGAATAGGGTAAACCATACCCATGTATCCCAACATAGCCTAGATACCTAGGATACCTATTTTCTTTGGTAGGTAAACCTTAGACAGGTTGGTATCTAGCTACCCTAAGGAGCCTAGGCTAGTATCTTGGGTATTAGCGGGGTTTCCTTGGAATTGGGCAAGGTATCGGGATTTACCTTGGTAGGGTAATGCTAGTTTTGCCTAGGAATAGGGTATTTGTGTTAGAAGTCTAAGATAGATTTAGAACTTGATTCCCGTGGTTGGTAATGATCAAATATGGTGCTCATAGAGTAGTTTTGACGTCGGTTGACCTTTTTGACCAAAAGTCAACCGAGAGTCAAACTTAGCCTTTAAGCGACCCAATTTGACCGAAACCAAACCAGAGTTGACCAGTTGACTGAAAGTCAACAATTGGTCAACATTAGACTAGTTTGACCTAGGGTTGACCTAGAGTTGACCAGAGTTGACTTTTTGACCAAAAGTCAACTGTAAGTCAACCTTTGACCCCGATTGACCTAGTTTGACTTAGAATGACTCCCAGTGACCTAGTATGACCTAGTATGAACCAGTATGACCTAGTATGACTCAGTTTGACCTAGATTGACCTAGTTTTGACTTAGACTTGCATTCATGGCTTATATTAGTTTTATTTTTCTGTATTAAGCCCTGTTTGACTCATAGTATCTTATTTTAGGTCTGTGATCACTCTGAGCGTCTGTTCACCTTATCAGCTCAGGACCACAGACGAGTACATTCACTGATAGTTTTTATTGTCTTGATATCTACTATATCCAATTCAGTTGTAGTGTTTTACTTGATTCCCGACACGACGGTTCACGGACTAGTATACGTCGGATCCTGTCATAAGATGTTATTCCTAGACTCCCTTGGTATATGAGTATATGATATTTCTGTATTCCTGTACTTATATAGACACTAATTTGGGAGTGGGCTGGCGCCCTGCTCTCGAACCCCGTGTCATGACGTGTCATGTCCGGATCCGTGATACTATTCGGGGATAGGGGAAATTATTAGGGGTTATGTGATCAAAGCCTTCCTGTAACTATATTTTGCTAGCGCCACCCTCACCTCACGTAGGGTGTAGCAGACACCCCATTACCAGTTATCCAGGTTGGACGGCATGACTCTTCGTTGAGGACACTGCGGATTGCCGGGCCAAGTGGATAACCATCTCTTGCATCCCTAGCCGATCACATATCGCTCTAATAGTTCAAATCACCTTTTATATTTATTATCATATCTTATATTCCAGTTTCAGCTTTACTTTCTGTACTTCTTACCATGCTATGATTTCCATTTCTCACATGCTCTATCTGTCTTTATACTGTGCCATGATTTGAGACTAAGTCCTATTTGAAAGAAGGGTTACAACTCCGGTCCTTGTTTGGTTCAAGGGTTGTAACTCGACTTTCAAATGGATCCTAAGTCGCCTATATCTTTTGTCTTGTATTTCATTATTGCTGTCTCTTATAGTATTTCTCAATTCATATGGAACTGCTGTTGGTGTTTTGTACTTGCTCATTTTCCTGACAGAATACCGTTGACAAATTTTACAGATGACTCTGAGACTGATTGCCCGACCTACTATGGGGTTGATTCTGATGGACTAGATTTAGACCGTGGCTTATTGGTAGAGCCACTGGACTTTGCTCACCCTGAGTAGCATAGTTTAGTTAGGTTTGCCTGGCCTGCGAGCCAACTAGTACATTTCAGTTTGTAGTATCTTTATACTTATATTTTCTGAGACTTGGATGTTGTGTTTAGCTCTGACTTGTGGATTTTGGACTCGTTTTCTGTTTTATACATCATATCTCTTTTCCATGCTATCTACCTTAGTTTGATATACGTGATTGAGACTGTATTGCTATGTTACCTCCGTTCGGAGTGTATATATTGTACAGGTATATTTATCTATTTTAGTCGTAGTATTTACAGACCCTATATACAGCATTCTACCGTCGATTCTGCGGCGTAGGCTGGACGTAACCACGTGCTCGTGCCCCTCTTTAGGGTGCGGGGCATGACACCAGCTGGCAGGCTTTCTATCTTTATGGCTACGGCGCTTTGTAGTTCCGGAAGCCAGTACAGTTGACAGGTTCCATCGGGGTGTCCTGTTCGCTGTAACACGTCTTATATTTGGATACAAGATGGATCTCTTATCAGCCATGACCTGCCGCCGGAATGCAGGATTGCGTTCTTTTGTGGATACTATGCTGAAAGATAAGGATGCTCGGTCGGATTTTCCCCATACTGAAATGCCATATACTTATTTGTTCGGATGGTTATTGCTACACCATCCTTGTTTGATGAACCCGGATTTGGGAACTGCTGATGGAGACTTCATCGAGCGTTTTGCTAATGCTCACTGGAAATATACTGCTCTTTCAGAGTTTGACTTGCGTTGAACCGTAGATCAGGATGGTATTTCCAGTGTGTTGGACCTCCTCAGGGTATGAAACTATGCCTCCACAAATGATGGAATTAAGTGAAGAAACACTTCGTTTAAGCCCAAACATCTTTTCATGGCTTAAGGTAATCCGGCCCTCTCATTTGGTCTATAGATTCGAAGAAGAATGCTATTTGGAACCGTATTTGCCGAGTCAATTTGCACGGTAGTTCGAGTACGATCAGCTTCATGTAGGTAATGCAACCACTTGCCTACAAGCCAAGGGTTATCTCATTGATGGGGCTAGGGCTTAGACTTATTACAATGCCCGGGGCACAAAAACTATCTTTTCTATGCCTTACAAACTTCCATAAGGCCCGCGTATGTTATATTCGTATGCAAACTTCTATACTTCAGCGAACACATTCGCTGAAAACTTCCATCCTGCATACAACTTTGCAACTGAAAAGAGATTTAAACAAGGAAAACTTACTCTTCAGTCTTTTCGGGATGTAGAAGATAAAGATCCTGCCGATGAACCTCTGAAGGCATCAATTTTAATGAACTATGTTGATCCAGTTCAAGATCCTCTAGATATACCCATAAAGGTGCGAAAGAAAAAATCTCCTGTTAAAGGTTTGAAGAAGAGAAAAACTAAGGAGATGACGGCCTCTCCTCAGCGAGATAATCCATCCAATTCTCCAAGGGCTCCAGAGAAGAAGAAAAGAACGTCACTGGTTATCAATGAACCAGTGACTACGAGAACAACTCGTTCTCAGTCAAAACAGTTGCTTCTCAGTTCTTCCTCTGGAGAAAAGGATATTACCCCTTCTTCTATTCAGAAACAGGGGAAGGTTATAGAAGGAGGACCTTCTACTTCCTTGATCGATCCGGGGGGTGATCGTACTGAAGTTGTTGCAGGGCCAGACGCACCAATACCCAAAGAAGTTAGAAGAAAATTAGAAATTGCTGAAGAAGAACCATCTCAAGAAGGTAATATCAAGGTTGTGACATATCCTCATATGCTAATTTTTATCAAAGATATATCTAAATTGCTTTTTCTCGTATTGGTTACTTCAACAGATGTCCAGCCTCCTACTACCATCATGACAGTAAATGTTCCTACCAATGTACTTACTGCAGCAGGGATAACAATTCCATCTCCAACTCCCCTGAGTCCAACAGTTTCCTCTCTATAGCAGGATATGCTTCCACAAGATACTCCAAAGGCTCAAGTATCCACTCATTCAGAAGAGGCAATGATTGACGCATTGACTGGTTGCGATTTTGATGATGAAACCTAGGATGATGATTGGAACAACATTACTAAAGAAAAAAACTTTAGTGAATGCACCATCATCACAAAAACTCCCAGTTGATGAAGATCCTTCAACTGCTGAAGACGAGGAGGATGCGGTTCATGATAAGGAATATATCAATCTTTCTGAGGTTAATGAACCCACGACCACTGAGCAGCCTAAAATATCTAAGGTGGCAACATAATTAGTAAAAGAAACTCCAGTAACTCTGCCAACTCCCAGTAACTCTGCCCATTCAAAATCTTCGAATTACAATTTCAATTACAAACAGAACAGTGTTACAATGTAGGACTTAGATGTAGTCCTAGGAGTACACTTTTGTTTTTATCTGGGTCCTGTGTCGGTGGAGCGAGTGGTAATGCGTTGACTCTGTTGACGATCTGACGACCATTTTCGGTTCTCTGAAGGTCTGGGTTGCTCTGGATGCCGGAGCTTGCAGAGGAAAAGAAGACGTTGAGTGTCTCTTCCGATCTCTGTATGTAACTCTGATGATCTGGTTACCTCTGTCTTTGACGGTGTATGTTTGTATATGTCTCTGTCTGTGTGTGTGTGGAAGAAGGAAATGATCCCTCTATTTATAAGCAGCGGGTTAGGCTGCTCATGCGTGCACATGTAGGATGCGCTTGTACGTGGGAACACCATATGGCTGATGATGACGGGAGAAGGGAGCATGGATGATGCACCATGATTTTTGGGTTGAATCCTTCATGCTGTATTTGTGGCTGGCACGTGGCAGTGGAGAGGATTTTTTTGTTGCTGAGATCTTGGGTGGTTAGCACCCCTTCATAGGCTGAACTGAGTCAAAGGACACGTGACGTACGTCTATGGCTCAAAGATCTTGGATTTGGTGGAGAGTGATCTGACAGGATGCGCCTGGGATTGGGCGCATGAGAAGACTTTGGCTCGTAACTTTCAGGAGTCACGAACCAGTCTGGGTGCATGGCTTTTGAGGCACATGCGGAGCTTCAGTAGCATGGCCGGGGAGGCACATATGGCGACTTGACTTCTATGATCAGAAGTAAGTCAGAGACGCATGGATTTTGAGGCGCATGCAAATCTTCGGGCGCACAGCTGCGGAGGCGCATGCGAGTGGTTGGTCGGCCACGTGGCTTGTAACCATCATAGGAAGGTAATGATGACGCTAACGTCAGCGGTGCTTCATTTTCTGCAAAAAGCTGTCGACTGTTTAGTCCCTGGGGGACGTGCTGCCAACTCTGTCACTTTCACATTAATTGCTTGGTGGTTAACGAGCCGAAGTGGGTGCATCGATTTGTACCCCACTAGGCGCATAGGTCCGTGTTCACCAAGACGCATAGATCTGTGCTTTGTTGGGCACATCCATACGGGGCGCTTGGTGCTGATAGTGCATCCTTATTGGTCTGTCTGTTGAGTTCTTCGAGTGCTTTAAATAGCCGTTTTGACTTGGATGAATTCGAAGAGGCAAATTCATCATCGTAAATGCAAGTTCATTGTACTAACTTCGGGAAGGTTGCCACTTGGTGCATGGATTTGATTTGCCCTGGCCTATAAATAGCAACAATTTGAGAGAGTTTTGTTATCTTTTCCTTGACTTCTCGACGAAGATGAATTCCTTTGCCCGAGTACATTCTGTTGCCAAGACGCTCCCCAGGGTGAAGATGCGTCGAGTCGTCTTCATATGCACTCGTGAAGGTGACTGTTACATCCAAAAGTCGGGATCACAGACTCCCGACGCAGGCCGAAGGTGCCTGTTGTATCCAAAGTTCGGGATGCTCGAGTCCCGTCTCCGTTATGCCGGAAGAGCCGTAGATCAGAATTGCAGTGCTCTCCTCTTCCTTGGGCTTTGGAGAGCTCTTCCTCCAGCTAGAGTGGGGTTGATCACCTGCTCTTGTTATGCTCAAAGCTGCTCCTTTAGCCGAAGCACTTGATCGGATCGAAGTGGAGCGCATATGCTGAGACTTCGTGATGCGCCTGACTGAGACGCGCCTGACGGATGATGCGTCTGGCATGGGGCACATGGCCCTTGCTGCGCCTGGCTGTAGTCTTAGGATCTTTCTTTTTATAGAAGTTCTCCTTTGTAAAGCCTTCTTTAGATATGTAATAGACTTTTATATGAAATAAAAATCTTCTTTTGATGTCTATACTTTTGCTGTCCTCTGCTGTGCCAAGCACTTCGTTTGAGATCCCTGGCGCATGTAGTGTTAAGCGTATAGGAATTCTGGCCTGTAGATGCGCCTGAAATTCCAAGCTTATACAAGACTCCCTTCAAAGTTTTCAAAACTTTTTGTCAAGTTTCAGAATACTTTGAATGAAAAGCGAGGTGGTGTCTTCAAAGGGGCGCATGACTGTTCAGGGCGCATGATTGCTCCGCGCATCTGTGATGAGGCGCACGCTCCTCTCAGTTTTAAATACAAATGATAACGCTTCAAAATAAACAAAAAAGATTAATGATGATCTTTTTGGATTATTTGCAGTTATCAATTCGCAGAACCCCAAGCGATGGCTAACGTCACTCTTCATCGATTTCCGCGTATGCCCAAGCCTATAAATAGGCGTCTGATGGAGAGAGAGAATTCTTCTTCTCTTTGCTTTCTTATTCATTAGAGTTCTTCTTTCAAAAAAATCCTAACTTCTTTTACGAGCTGGCTCCCAAAACTCCTCGAGGTGGTACTGGCCGAGGACAAGGCCGGGGTAAGGAGTCGATGGAGTTCGACGAGGAGGACGCTCCTGTCGTCACTGTGACTCCCGCCGATGTTCGGCCAGCGGTGACGGGTGGGTGTCTTCTGACTTTGTGGTTCCCTACCACTTTTTTAAACGAGTTTAGGGCATACGGATGAGTTGCATCCTGTTGCTGTGCCCTAACTCCTTGTTGCCGACGCGCATGGACTTCTGTCCTGATGATGCGCTGAGGCTATTCCGCTGACGCGTATGGGTTTAGGCCCTGATTATGTGCTAAAGCTTTGCTGCTGACGCGCATGGGCTTGGGCCCTGATTATGCGCCGAAGCTTTACTGCTGACGTGCATGGGTTTAGCCCCTGATTATGCGTCAAAGCTTCACTGTTGACACACATGGGCTTGGGCCCTGATTATGCGCCGAAGCTTCACTGCTGATGCGCATGGGTTTAGCGCCGATTATGCGCCAGGCTGCTGATGCGCCCCAAATGTTGTCTTTGAAGCGTCTAAATTTTTCTTGTCGCCTGTCTTTTGTTTTTGCTGTGTCAGTGTCAATGACCATCCCCTTGCTAAACGAAGTCCTTCTGGATGCTTTCCTTTGCCAAATGGGGGTTGACTTCAACGAGGAAGTTATTAACCCAGGAAAGGCTGCTATTATGCTGGATCAGCCTCCCGAGAGGATGTTGCAAATCCGGGATTAGTCGCCTATTTTTCTCCAAAGTATGATGGAGAGCGACAAACTGAAATCTGCTGAATCCGAGAATATGACTTTCTTGAAACCGGCCTTTCTGTTTGGTGACCGCTTGATCTCCACTGAGGCGAAGATACTGAAGATCAAGGAAGACTGGTTCTTCACAGCGAAGGGCGTGGCCCTGTACATACGGCAGTCTGAGCGTCAATTGCCACTGACGGCTTTCTACTATTTGGCCTCCAAGAGGAGGATGCCATGGGAGTTTACTCCTTCTCAAGGAGGGGCAGTGGAGGGTACCCTTCGTATTGATGTTACTTCGAATCAAAGAGATACCTTGGCCTCCTTGCGAGCCGGGACATCTTACCATTGCCGAACTTTGCACCCTGGGAGCATTTATAGTGATGTTCCCCCTGACACTTTCGCCTTCGGTGCTTCGACCTTTGCAAGTCGGATGCTAACATCAAAGGTTATGTATCCGAAAGGAGGTTTTCGGGTTGACGGCTGGTGTCACCACATGTCAAAGTGGGACGAGCTGACCCTTTGAGTTTTGACGAAGTTCAAGACTGAGCTGAAAGCGATTGGGCTGACCGCTGCTCTTCGTGCCACCCAAGCAGGTGTCGACCTTAATCGACATATGTTTCTTGCTCTCCTGGAAATGTTAAACACCCAGACTGGCACCTTTTTTTACTCCGGTAGGGGAGTTGGGATTGGCCCTCCATGAGATGTATGAGGTGTCCAAGCTTCCCTGGGGCTCGGAGCCATATGAAGAATATTTCCCGACAAATGAATGGATCCTAGTTCTAGAAGACAAGGACTCAGAAATGGTAGCTGTTTTTAAGGAGGTGGCGAGCCACCATTATTGATGCAACGAAGAAAGAAGGGCGGGTCACAGCCCCATGTGACTGCTTGGAGGGATTATGTCTTCAACCAGGACCTGACGGACCCTTCCAAGATTCAGTTTTTGACTCCGCAGGGACTGAGTCACACGGAGGTGACCTCCGACATGAGCCGACTATGCGAGAAGGCTCCTCGTTCAAACGAGAGTGGTGACGACGTACATAGTTGTTTCTGGCATTGCGTGCACCGGATGTCTTCCAAGGCAGTGTTGACTGCATACTTGATGATATGGCTCCGGGACTATGTGTTCTCGGGCGAATCTGGATCCGTAGAGAGAGTGAGCAGGAACCTCATTTTGCCAGCGGTAAAACTGATTTTTGGTCGTCCTCTGGCACTCCTTCCCGCGATGGTGTGTAACCTGCTGCGGGGTTTGAGAGATTTTACCGACGATGTGGTCCATGAGAGGGGCAAGAAAGACAACTTTTCTCGAGCTGAGCTACCATTCCATTATTTGATGGGATGGTTGATTCTACATCATTCAAATGTGATGAGCCCAGGCCCTGAGGATGATCATGTTGAAGGTAATGCCTTTATCCATCGCTTCTATAAGAGGAAGTGGCTGCACACCGGTGTCCCTGTCTGTAGGAAGGTTTTGTTTTATCTCCAAGGGTAGGAGATCACCAAGGTCAGTCCCATCTTCATAGATTTCGAGGCTGACCAAGAATTGGAAGACTCCGGTGAAGATGCGATCGCCCTGCCGACATGGGGGTTTCGCTGGTTGCAGAGTACCTTCTCATTTGGTCTACCGCAACAAGAATAAGTGTTATTTGGAGCCGTATTTACCGAGCCAATTTTCGTGTCAGTTTGGTTACACCCTGCTAATGTTAAGGAACCCCAGTAATAGTCTGGGGTTTGTCGGGAGTTTACTGGATGGAGCCCAAGGTTGGCAATATTACAATACCGGATGTACTGGAGTTCGTTTCACTATGCCAGTTCACAACCTTCAGCCGTAAATCTTCTATTCGACTGTGAAGTTGTATTGCGCCATGAACACCGTGTCCCCAGAATATGACAGGGAGACTAGTTTCATTGTTGGCACTCAGCTAGAGGCAATGAAAAACATGCTGGCAGCGGCCCGGTCATATTATCCACCGGAGGTTGCAGGTTATCGGCCTGCTGCTGCAGTATCAACGGGGGGTACTCAGGAAGAGCTCCCAGCTGGAAAGAGGCAGGCTGACGCGGAGGCTGGTTCGTCTGCGCCAAAAAGGCCGAGGAAAGCGAAGACTCCGAAGGTGGAAGCTCCGGGGGTGCCACCTGTAGTACCAACAGAATCAGCTCCCGCTGAGGTAAAGACGTCCCACAAAGTCTGGTTTATTCTTTGATTTCTGTGACTTATGTCCTCCCTTCTCTTTTTTAGAATGTGCCGAAGAAGAAATCTCAGGTTTCGAAACCGAGTATTAGTAGGCCGAAGGAGGTGGCGAGCTCTTCCGACGAGCGCATTCCTCCGATTATAGCATCTCCCAAGGAGGGGAGAGCTGATGATGTCGCTTCTGTGGAGATTTTGGATTCTCCAGATTATGTTGGCAGAGAAGCTGAAGATGTATTAGTGCCTCAGGTTACTGAGGTCTTTCGGTGGGTCCATCAGGAGGGCGGCGTGGAGCCTCGACCGGGAGTAGAACGAACTGTTAAGGGGGTACCTGAAAGCGTCGGGGCCACAAAGGAAGTTGTGGAAAAAGTCCTTCCAGACGAAGAGGAAGTGTGGAGCTCGTCTTCTTCTGACGATGGCGCACAGGAAGATGTTGATCCAGCTACCAGAGAGATCGCGTTTAGCGGAGACATCTCTGACAGGAATTTGCCGGCCGGGGTTCTACCCGGTTGTGGTACCGAGGCGCTGGTCGTACACGAGGCCTCGTGGCCAAGCCCTACCCCTGCACCGGAAGTGGGGGTTGATGTGGTAGGGTCAGCGTCAATGCCGAGACCTATACCCGTCCCTGTATGGGGAGCTGATGTAGGAGATGAGATTCATTTTCCTAGCCCGGTACCGAGGGAGGTTGAACTATCAGGGGCGGACCCTGTCACTTTGAACGAAAGGGAGAGCCGCCCTACCCCGGTCGGGGATAATACCATCATCTCGGATGTCGGGGGACCATCCATCGTTGACTCTGATAAGGACAAGGGCCCTGTGATGGAGGACACTCCTCCTACTCCTTCCACTTGGGGAACAGTATTGCATCCCTCCTTAGCTTCCTCAGCTGGCGATAGAATTCGTACTGCCGGTGGGGAAGAACCTACTGACATTGAGGTTTCGGCTCCGCGGCTTGTCATGGGATCTTCCTTAACCTCTACAATAGCTTCTCCAACGCCTGTTATGACACCTCAGTTGTTGGTAGACGGGGATAAATATGTGCAGTTTGCCGTTGAGGCAGTGTATAAAATGCTGCATAAGGGCGTATCGACAGTGCTGAATGCAAATGGGAGTTTCGCGACGGCGAAAGCCATGGCGCTCCCTTACGTTGGTCTGATACGTTCCCACCAGGGCCATGATCATATGGCCGAGATCCTGGAGGCGTCGGTGGCTGAGCTCGACCAGCATCTTTCTGAACTTCAGAGTATTCGGCGAAATAACTTTTCTGCTCTGATAGAAGCAGAGAAGAAGAAATTAATAGCTAAAGTTGAGTCATCCTATCAGGCCACAGTGGCCATCTGGGACCGCGAGGTGGTCTAAGCTAAGGCTGCGGTGGAGAGACTGTCACAGTCCACACAGGAGAAGGTGGAGCTATGGGCCTCACTGGACGCTAGTATTGCGGAGGTCACTGCCAAGATTCGCCTTGTTGAAGACCAGCGGGCCCAACTTTTGTTAGATGCTGAGCGAGCCCAGGCTGAGCACGTATCGTCTTAGGAGGAAGAAGCAGCTGTTACCCGCCATATTCTTTTTCTGACCTGCCAGCGGCAAGAGTTGGACACTAAGCACGAGAATGATACTGTTCCTGAGGCTGTAGAGGTGATGCGTCAAGAAGCTGAGCGCCGAGTCTTGGCAACCGTAGGGACTCGGGCTGAAGACTTGAAGCGTCGGGTCAAAGAGCTTTCTGCCAATCCCAATGATGCTTAGGGATTGTAGTCTCTTCTCTTTTTTTGTTATATATATTTTTTGGCAACTTTGCTGGGATGTAACCCTTTACTTTTAAATGAAAAAATAAAGAATTTTCTGGTATGTTCAGCTTTACTGTCATGAACTAGTAATTTGTGTGGACTTATTATCTTTTGTGCACCTTGATTTTTAGGTACAGATAATAAGTTTGAGAGAACCGACATGTTTGCTCAGAGGTAATATAGACGTAGCAAATATGGGGTTCAAATGACGGAATCTTCCTATTCAGAGGTGTTATGGACGTGGTAGGAGTGACTCTGGGGGGGATACGCGGAACTACTCAGAGGTAATATGGACATGGAAGTTCTGCGATCGATGTACGGCAACGCGGGGGTTGTTTGTACGGGATGTTTACTCAGAGGTAATATGGACGTGGTAAACATGATAGTTAGCGTAGTCTTACAGAGTGTAAGATTCTGCTTTGCAGGGCGTAGAGAAGCAACTCAGAGGTAATGTGGACATGGTTGTTCTTCTACTGGAGATAGAATGCCATAGAACAACTGGGTTCCGAAAGCACAAGATTTTATGAAAGGGAGGTGTATGTGAGCTCTGATGATCAGGTCCACTGATTCCCTTGCTAGGTAGAGATGGAAGTACATATCTGAAAGATGTCTAGAGTAGTACTTCTTTAGGAACTTGCCGTTGATGGGCATCATAAAAAGTCCCCGTTTGGTCGGGCGAGGCAGTAAACCCCGTTTGAGTATACCGTCTTTATGATGAAAGGTCCCTCCCACTTGGGTTCGAACTTTCCTGGTATTTTGCGAGTCAACACCATCGGCCTCCTGACTGCCAGGACCAGGTCGCCTACTTGGAAAGTCCTCTACTTGACCTTTTTGTTGAAAGCTTGTGATATACGGGGTTGATAGAGTTCAATGCGCTGTTGAGCTAGAAGACATTTTTCGTCAAGTGCCTCCAGTTCTCGCAGACGACGGCGTTGATTGTCTTTTTCTGTCAATTGATTTGTGATCGCTACATGGAGTGAGGGTATCTGGATCTCAAGAGGCAGTACCGCTTCGCTTCCGTAGACTAAGGAGAATGGTGTGTTGCCCGTAGGAGTCCGTACCATTGTACGATAGGCCCAAAGGCGTTCGCCGAGCTTTTCGTCCCAGTGGCGCTTGTTGGATTATACGACCTTTTTGAGTAGCCCGACGATAGTCTTATTAAAAGCCTCGGCCAATCCGTTCGCCGCCGGATTGTAGGCAGTTGATGACACGTTCTGAATACGATTCTTGTCACAGAATCTGCTAAAAATATGGCTGATGAACTGTGGACCATTATCGTAGATAATCCTACGGGGTACCCCGAAACGGTAGATGACATGATGCTTGATGAAGCTGATCACCCTAGAGCTTTTCACTTCCGTTAGTGAAACCGCTTCTGTCCATTTGGAGAAGTAGTCGGTGATGGCTCGGATGAAGCAGTGTCCGCTCGATGAAGGAGGGGTGATAGGTCCCATAATATCCATGCCCCAAGCTTCAAAGGGCCAGGAGACGACTGTAGGATGAAGTAGTTCCCATGGTGTATGGATAAAGTCGGCGTGAAGTTGGCAAACATGGCACTTTCTAGCATAGTCGACGGCATCGGCTGCCATGGATGGCCCGTAGTAACCCATGCGTCGTAGTCGATCCTGCAACTTAGGGCCAGGTTGATAAGCCCCGCAAGTCCCGTCATGAGCTTCCCGAAGGGCTTCGGCTGCTTCTTCATTGGATAGACATCGAAGGAGAAGTCCATCGTAGGAACGTCGGTACAGCATTTTAGTAGCTGTATCATAATGAAACCGAAGGGAACACCTCCTGACTGAGACGGCTTCTTTCGGGTCTTCTGGAAGAATTCCATAGACAGCGAAGTCGATGAATGGGAACCTCAAGTCTCGGACATTAACACCGGCACTTGCCGTCATGGCATGGGCCATTTGTGTGCATAGATTGTTTTTAGGACAAATCAAGTCTCGACCAACTACGGTGACATAGTATTGAGTCCCGAGGGGTGCTGCTAATGAAGCTGCGAGGCCAGCCAGAGCGTCAGCCTCCAGGTTTTGTAGTCGAGGTACATGTTCTATGAAGAACTTAGTGAAGGTTGAAATAATATTTAATGCAACTTCATGGTAAGGAACCAGATCTTCATGACCAACTTCGTACTGCCCTCGAATTTGATTAACGACGAGTTTTGAGTCGTCGTATGCTTTCAGATGATCCACCCCCAGTTGTCGCGCCAGCTGGAGTCCCATGATGAGAGCATTGTACTCGGTAACATTGTTGGAGTACGGCTTTAAAAGGGAGTAAGCACGCTGGATGACCAGCTGATCGGGGGAGACTAAGAACACCCCTACTCCGACGATGATTTGGCCTTTGGGGCCTATTCTCGAAGCGCCATCGAAAAACACCCGCCAGACGGAGCTTTCTTCGGTGATATTTGATTCTTGGACCTCATCTGGGATGTCTTCATAGAGTCTGGAGGACTCTGGGATGGGGTGCGCGGCTAAAAAGTCGGCTAGGGCTTGACCCTTGACGGCTTTTTGTGGAACAAATACCATGTTATATGGCGTCAACAGGATTGCCCATATAGCTAGTCGGGAGTTCAATGATCCCGGCTTCGTTATGAGAACCTTGAGTGGATTGACTCGGGAGATGACATGAATTGTCTGGCCCAAAACGTAATGGCGAGTCTTCTGGATGGCGAACACCAAAGTAAAACATTCCTTTTTGGCGGTGTTGTACCGGTGTTCAGCCCCAATCATTGTTCTACTAAGGTAGTAGATAGCTTGCTCGTAGCCTGTATTGTTGTTCTGAGCCAATAAAGCGCCGAGGAAATGATCCATGAAACGGACGTAGAGGAGAAATGGTTTGCCTGCGACGGGTGCCACCAGGACTGGCGGGCTCGTCAGGTAAGCTTTGATATCATCGAAAGCTTTCTGGCATTCTTCTGTCCAGACGTAGGAGACTCCCTTCTTCATGAGCTGGGTGAAGGGTTGACATTTTCTGGAAAGGTTTGCTATAAACCTTCGGATGTATGCCAAACGCCCTTACAGGCCTCGAAGTTCTCGGAGGTTCTTCGGAGGGTCTATGTCAAGGATGGCTTTGGTCGTCTCGGGGTCGACATGAATGCCTTTTGCCATGATAATGAAGCCCAAGAACTTTCCGTTAGAAACCCTAAGGAAGGATTTAGGCGGGTTCATCTTGAGTTGATGCGCTCGCATAAGATCGAATACTGTCTTTAGGTCTTGTAGGTGATCACCTTTGAGACGGCTTTTGACAGCGATATCATCAACATAACATTCAACTATTTTGCCTAGATGTTGACGGAAGATGGTACTCATGGCTCGTTGGTATATAGCACCAGCTTTCTTCAAGCCAAAGAGCATCACTGTGTAGCAGAAAACCCCCTTCGGCGTCCTGAATGATGTGTGTTTTGCGTCATCGAAAAACATTTTGATCTGGTTGTAGCCCGAGTACCCGTCCATGAAAGACATACGTTCAAAGCCACATGTATTGTCGATTATCACGTCAGTAATTGGAAGCGGGAATTCGTCTTTCGGGCAAGCAGTATTGAGATCTCTGAAGTCGATGCAGACTCGTATCTTCCCATTTTTCTTGGTGACAGGGACGACATTGGCCACCCAATTCGGATGCTTCTCTTCGCGAATGAACCCACTGCTCAGTAGTTTGTCTACCTCTTGATCAATAGCGTTCATGATCTCCGGATGAAAATGTCGTTGTTGTTGCTTTATAGGCTTAGCATCAGGTAAGATGTTAAGCCTATGCATCGCGATCTGGGGATCAAGTCCCGACATATCTTCGTATCTCCAGGCAAAGACGTCGATGTATTCTTTGGCCAATTGGACTAAAGACTCTCGGTCTTTTCCCTTTAGGCTCTTGCTGATGAAGATAGGTTTGGAAGAAGACTCGTCCCCAAGGTTGATCTGCTCGACTTCATCTTCGGTAGGGGGTTCACGTAATTCAAAACGAGACTCCCACTGTGCTCCTAGGCGTTGAGCCCAAGGTTCTTTCTCAAAGAATTTCGGTATTTGGTCATCGCCTTCATCCTCTTGAGATTGTGCATATGCCATGTTGACTGATAGCACCTTCCTGAAGACTGAGCCGATACTGGTATCAGAATCCCAAGTTGATGCTTCGGATGAGTGAGAGTGTTCTACTTCTTCTATCTCTGAACTCTTTGGAGTTGTCGGCGGCGTGACATAGCCCACCCCCCATCGAGTACGATGATAGTAGTCCTGCGGCTTTCCTTTAGGTGTTAGGAGCCGGAGGGGAAGACACCGGCCTTTGCCGTAGTTCAGGCCTTTGTTGCTTTTCAGATCGTAATCCATCTTTTGGATGAGGTACTTTGCCTTGTCCGTGTACCGATAGACTTGTATTCTGCCGGTATCTGGTTCTGGCTCGAGTGGCAGGAGGTCTTGATGATACTCGACTTTGCCGAAGATGATAGGTTCTTCATCCCGATTCTGCGATGGGACTATAAAACAGACTCCTTGGGACGGGACTACTCGATTTACATGATTGACGGTCGTTATTTGTGTTTGTAACGACCATAGAGCATTATGTAGTGTATACATGGCATTCCAATGTGGAAGACTAGAATAATTGAAAGACACTCTATTATTTAGTAAACACGGGATTTTGTCTCGTGGGATTACATTGTCAAGAGAAGGTGTATCTATGTCAGTAGATATGTATTCTCCTAACTCTTCATCCGTGAGCACTGGGCTGGTTCGGGAGAGCTCATCACATATTTGACCTTGGGATCCGATAGGGCTATGTGGGCCTTCTCTTGCAGCTTGAGTGAAGCGGAAGATTACGGAGGCTTGCCTTTAAGACGCACCTTCTGGGGTGCCTCAACTGCACCTTCGGTGGCCGGTGCCTTTTCCTGTAGTTTTGCCAGAAGGGGAGCCGACGTTTGAGGTGGTCTTCCCTTGAGCCGTATCTTCAAAGGAGCTTCAGTGGGTGTTCTACTAGAGAAGTCGGTGCTTTTCCAGGTAGCTTGATTGCCATGGGAGGTAGCATCTGAGGCAGTTTCCCTTTGAGTCGAATTTTCAAAGGTGCATCGGGAATCATCTCTGGCTCCATGTCAGTCTCTACTGCTATTTCTGCTTCGTCATCAGCATCATTGGCTTCCCCTTCATCGAGCGACTTATATAAGCTAGCATCGGTGAAGTAGGCTTCGACCCCCTTGAAAGGGTCAATATCCGCAAACTCTGTCCGGATGATGCCGTTGGTGGACACGTACTTCATACATTGGTGGAGTGTAGATGGCACCACCATGTACTCGTGCAGCCATGGACGACCCAGCAGGAGGTTGTAGTTGACGTCGGCGTCCATGACATAGCAGGTCACTTCGGTTCGGAGATTACCGATATGACATTTCAGTCGAATTTTCCTATCGGTTCACTTTTGCTGGCATTAAAGCCGCTGATTGTAGTGTTGGAAGGTGCCAGACGGTGCATCGTAATCCCCAGCGTTGAGAGTAGTCCTAGCGATGATGATGAGGGAAGACCCTGGATCGATCTGAATTCGCTTTACCTTAACAGAACCCACATACCCTGTGTAATACAGTAGCCTGTTATACCGGTTGTGCTTGAGTAGCATGTCTTGTTGGGTGAAGGTTATGTTGGGGATGACCTCCTCCGCACAATGGCAGTGTGCACATGTTGTTGGGAGGTCCTCAGGCTGCTTTACCTGACTGATAAAGGACTCAGCATCCTTCAAGGCTTCACAGAGAGCTTCGCGGGTGTCTTTGGAAAGACGAAGAAGCGCGAACAGATATAAACGGGCAGGAGTACCGGCAAGTTGTGCCAGTATGTCGAAGTTGTGGGGCTTGGCTAGCCCCGAAGCATTTTCTTTTCGTAAAGGCTTATCGAAACGGGCCTCTACGTGCTTCTGTTTATTGGCTGCTGGAGGTCTGGATGGGCCCTCTTCCTGGGCAGCAGGGGCGGTGCAGGGAGGCACCACCTCGATGGTGGCTTCGTCGGGTTGGGCGTTCTGCTGCAAACGTGTTTGTACAGGAAGTGCCTCTTCTGCGGAGGAAGAGACCATGCGGTAAGACTTGATCTTTTTGTCCTTAGTTTTGGAGGCAGAGGGTACCCCCTGTTGAGTTACTTCACAGACGAGGTCTAGGTGAACCAATAAGACCTCTCCCCGAGATGTGGTGAGTGGGATGAGTCCACTCACGTTGTCACGGGTAGGTGTTAGGTTGACCACCTCCATTTTCGCCTTTGGGATGGGGACGACGCCATCTTGTGCTGTGGTTGGCGGCACGGTGCCGAATTGTAGCAACACCAGGTTGGCCGAGACTGTTTTCTCCTCGTAATCGACAGAGATGACATTCGTATTGATCATGCGCTGGATGTAGTTCTTAAGGACGTAGCAGTCCTGAGTTGGATGTCCTACAAACCGATGGTAATGACAGTACCTCAGATTGTCAACTCTCCCAACCTCGTCAGGACGCTTTGGGTCTGGTAATTTGATCTTATCACCCTGCTTCAACATCTCAAAGAGTTGCAAGGTGTCTTCATTATTGAAAGACTCCATTGGTCTCGGTGCAAGCGGAGGCTTCTGAGAAGGCGCTTGTGTGCCTTTAGAGGCATTAACAGTCAACGCCTGCTTTTCTTTCGTCTCGCGTCAGGCCATTTTTCCTTGTCTTCAAAGGCAGAGAAACTGACTCCCAGAAGCGAGCATTGTATGCCTTCTTTTCAGTTGCTTCGGCTTCAATAATCAATAAACTCCAGTCGGGAGGAGGAGTGGAGTTGAGCCAGAGCTTAACTGCAGTAAGCATGTTCATGCTGCAGGAGGAGAGGAGTGCATGTTCTGGCATACCCGGGGGCAGTCTGAAGCAGGCTTGTCGGAAGCGTTCGATGAATGCTTGAACCGTCTCTTTTTCCTTCTAACGTACCTCTATGAGGGACGCCATCGTCATGTCTTTCCCTCCGTAGTAAAAACGATCGAGGAAGAGGCGTGTCAAGTCATCAAAGGAGGATATGGAGTTGTCAGGAAGACTACAGTACCAGTCATAAGCCACTCCTTTCAATGCCCCGACAAACAGGCTGGTGAGTAGTGCATCTTCCTTCAGGAGATGTCCCGTTTGGGACTGGAAGTACGTCAAATAACGGTGTGGAGAGTCCTTTCCGTCGTAGGCGTCAACGTTTATGGTTTAAACTTGGGAGGATAGACTACTTTGTTCCATTTGAGGGGGTAAGGTTGTGGGATCCCCATCTTCTGGCGCTCCTCCTGTCTATTCTTTGACTCGAAGCGTTCACGCAAGTCCCTGATCATCTCAACCACGTCCTCCGTGGAACTGGGAGTCAGAGAAGGTGGAACAGCCTGGAGTTGTACATTTGAAGGTTCCGATACCCGAGGTGCTTCATGGCAATCGGTATTCAAGGATGCCCGTTGAAGGGGCACACTTGATTCCTCGTTGGCTCCTGGGTCAGGATTAGTGGAAGGTTCTCTGGCCAAAGCTGACCGTATCTTGAATACTGCTTGAGTCAGTGTTTGCATGGAGGTAGAGAGGATTTTGAGTCCTCTCTCCAAAGTATCCATGCGCTGAACGAGGTCTGCTAGCGGAGCATCAGACTCCGTATCACCACCTCCTGTCATGTATACTGTCATAACATGACTGGAAGTGGATGGATCGGTTGAAGCTTTGCTTTCAGCCTCGCTCTCTTGTGGAAGAGGAGCTTCTCCTGGAACTTCATCCTGGCTACCCCCAGCTATGCTCTGGAGGATATCTTCGTCTTCGGGAGGAGAATCAACAGGGGACTGATGTAACACCCAGTTTTCTAAATAAGGGTAATTTTGAAATTTTGTATTTTTAATTTATCTAATTATGATATTTAAATAATAATATGATTTTTGGTGATTTTTAATCATTTTAAAACTATTTAAAATCATGACTTGTGATTGGTGTCTAGCTAGTGTAACCCTAGAGCCTAGCCATGTGATTAGGGTATTTCATTTATCATTTCTAGCTTGAGGGTATTTTATTCATTTTTGAAATTTTGGGATTTATTTGGAATTATTTTGTATTAATTAGAATTATTGGAATTTAGGTGATTTTTAGTATAATTTAATTTAGTGCTATTCTTGACTTTGACTCAGGGTGACTTAGGAGACTGTCCTAGAAGCTAACCCTAGTCATGACTACTTGGTTAGAGTATGAAATCCTAGTTTGACCTAAGTTAGTCATGTAGGAATCAAGACTTGAATAGAAGGCTTAGTGATTTGGTTAATAGGCTTGATACTTAGAAATTGGTTCAATGACTAGGTCAAATAGGTCCACAGCCTATTAGACTCAACCCTAACCCTAACTATCACTTTATGACCAGCCACCTAGGGCTATTCCTCCTATAAATAATCTCTTCATTTATTGTTCTTGCCTCTTTATTCAGATTTCAACATTTTGGAGAAGGAGGTAATGTCATTTCTTTTCCAATCCCTAGATTCTTTATTTTAATTCCTTTTCCACTCTAGTCTTTTGCATATATCATAATCTAGCCCTATTTCATGTTCATGGAGAGAAATCTCAGGTTTGAACCAATTTGGAGCACTTGGCCATCAAGGAGAACACCCCCCATTTAAGGCTTTTTCTTACAAATTGCACATATAGGTAAATTCCTATTCCCTCCACCAAATTTTGTTTTCTTTGCATGGATAGGAAGCCCTAGGTGTCCCCTAGCTGTAGGTATTGGATTTGTGTCGATTCGTGTCCGTTTGGTGTCCGTATCGGACACTTATCATGGTGTATGTGCATGTGTTTGATGAAATATCACAAAGGTTTTTATTTTCGATTTTTGAAAATCTAATTACTTGGAATTATAGATCTATGTGTGTATAATATATTTCGTGAAGATTGAAAGTATTTTCGTGTCATTTTTGTGTCGGAAACGGCAGTGGTCACGCTGCACGACACCGCGCACGGTTGCCCTTCCTCTCGAGCACTGTAGCGGACACGACACAGCACGTCTTGACACAAAATTTTGTGTGGACACTGTTTAGGTGACTGACACGAGGCTCACCAATTTTCATGGGTTTTTGTTCAGTGGTTTAGGAGTAATCTTGCCCGCACATGTTTTGTACTGTCGCACACAGTCGGCCAGGGACCCTCTGACACAGCGTTCGTGTCCTACCTAGACACGTAATGGACACGTATCAGGACCTTAGACACTTAGCCCTATCCTAGGCGAACCTTGGTATACACCCACGTGCTATGTCGTGTTGTGTATCGTGTCCTTGACATGAGTGCACGCGTGCACGAGACAGCGTGTCTGTGTGTGCACGAGAGTGGTTCATGATGTGTGGACAAGCCGTATCCGGCTCTGGGTGACACGAGAGGACTCGAGGGACACCTACACATATGTGACACTATTTACCAACCAATTAATTGACATATTAACCTGTTTTCATTATTCGAATTTAAAATTTCCATGTGGATTGATACTTAGTTCAGTTTCTAATTTCCTGAGTTTAAATTCCATTTGTACTATTAATTAATGTTTAAATTGTCATATTAGATCCTGGACATGTGTATTAATTCATGTTAGATTGATTTTTTTCAAGTTAAGATTGGGTTAGCATTTCAAAATGGAAATTGGACAATGGGATTGGACTGTTGTATGCATTGACTGATACGCGTACTGTTCCTCAATTCTGAACTGTTAATTTCATTCTACTGATTCTTGATATAAATTCACCTGTTTAAGTTCATATACATGTGTATTTAGACTATTACAAAGTCTGTTTACTGATTGTGTTGGGTTTTTAGATTCGAATTTGTTTTTAGATTGTTGAATGGATTGGTATCAATGGGTTGATAGTGAACTGTCATATTGAGTTCTTAAAATCTGAGAATTTCTCACTGTCAATTAATTCCCTGTTTTCTAACTGATTTTAATGTTACTTTTACATGTTAGATTGGATTCACATTTGAGTTAACTGTTAGATTAGATATTGTCATGGGATACATGGTTTTCAATGGGAAGTTGGATTCAAAATTTGGTTGGGAAGTTGTACTATCAATTTGATTTCATATGTATAAACCGTCAAATAGTTTCCTTATTAAACTGTCAATGATGTCCTTTGTTGAAACCCAAAACTGAGTTAGTGTTCACTGTTAGCACTGTTATGTGAACACTTTAATGAATTTGATTCCTGCCAACTGCATATTTCCTTTACTGTCATTGAAATGGTTCATTTTGTTTTCACCAAGTCCCTTAAACTCTCTACACACATCCACACTCACGATGATCACAGAAGTATCTACACTCACTGATTTCCCATCCCTCATGTGACACTATCCACACACCATGCCACACACCATAGCACACTCTATAGCTAACTGCCATGCTCTCATGTTTCCATTCACATACACATGTTAACACTCATGACACACACACAGGAACACACTATATAAATTCACATTGACACATTTTCCTCTCATAAATAACTCTACACACACCCCTTGACACAAATGCATGTTTCCTCTACCTATCACTCTATGTATATGTATATGTATATGTATATGTATATGTATATATATAATATATATATATATATATATATATATATATATATATATATATATATATATATATGATGCACATATTATATATATGATGCACATATTATCATGTAGCCTATAAAAAAAAAAAAATATATATATATATATATATATATATATATATATATATATATATATATATATATATGATGCACATATTATCATGTAGCCTATATATTATAATGTGGTTATTATACTAATTTAGATATATTAATATATGTATATGTGTGGTATAGTATATGCATAGCCTATGGGTGTCTACCTATGGCTCATTGCCTATGGGTATGGCTTGAATGCCAGTTAAGGGTGTAGTTGACTTGTATAGCCTAGAAATGGTGTGTGCTTGCTAGAATAGGCTGGTTAGGCCTAGTGAGACTTGTTTGGCTTAGGTTTGACCTAGTTGACCTAGTTTGACTAGTCTAATTGACTAGAGTTGACCGAGAGTTGACTTTAGTCCAGTTTGACCCCAAACTTCATGTAGATGCATTGTAGCAGTCAGTTATATCATTTTAGACTTATAGTGACTTGTACTGTTCTATAGGAGACAGACACCACTCCTCGGACAGTAGATACTCTTCAGATACTCAGGATACAGGCGAGTACATTCTCTGACCGTTTCATACTTGTCTGGATTTACATTCTTGCTCTAGATTACTATACTTGATGCTGACACGATTGTTATCACAGATTGGTACTATATGGATCTTCTTTCGAGATGTTATCCCCTTGTATTCAATAAATACATATTGTGATGTGCGCTTCACTTACATATTGTATTTATTGAATACCCTTATCCTTGTATACTCATCATGCATATTGTACTCTCATTATCACATGAGTCCCATGGATAGACCATTGTACAACTATTGTATAACATTGTACATCTATTGTATAACATTGTACACTATTGTATAAGATAACGTAACTGGAGTGGATCCTTGTGTATTGATTGGGGAGGGGGAGTAGAATTGGTTATGTAATCAAATCCTATTGTACAACATTGTATAACTATTATATATGTTCATTGTGCACTCATGTACAATGGAGTTACCATTGCATTGTCCTAAACCGTTTACATAACCATATTGTACTCTAAATCACATGTTGCTTACAGTTCTTACTTGTCATATATAGATATTTCCTATTATCAAATCTCTACTATTTTTCATATACATTCTTCTTTTAGCATTTCCTGTATCTTACTCTATTGCATGCTTTATATTTCCTAACTTGATATGAACTGCGTGAGATATTTTGTGCTCGCTCCGTCCTGACTGGACCTGTTGAAAATTTTACAGAAAATGATGAGGCTCTGGTGTCTTCCCATTATGGTGCAGCCTTAGACAACACTTGTGACTTGGACCCACTTGCAGTAGAGGATCTACCACCAGTGGTTTAGACTGCTAGCTTAGACTCTTATCTTGTCTTTCTTATTGATACATTATTGTATATATATTGGGAGTTTATTTTATCTGATGTTATGGAGATGTTGTCTTAGACACTTAGACTTCTATCTGATTGTATCTCTGTAGATTCATTTCATTCCATATCTATCTATATCTTTATCGTATTCTACCTTAGATGTGATTGAGACTGTGTTGCTATGTCACCTCCATTTGGAGTGTATATACTGTACAGGTACCTTTATATTGTTAGATGATTGACCTAGGACAGCATTCTACCGTCGACATTGCGGTGTAGGCTGGGCGTTGTTACGTACTCGTACCCTCACGGTGGGTGCGGGTCGTGACACGTTTTTAGTGGTAGCCCATGCAGGTCTAGTTTATGTAGTGGTATTCGAACTATAATATCACTACAGCCTACAGTAGGATTAGGATATTTTTGAGGGTACTCAATCACATTAGGAAAACTCTTAATCAAATTCCTTTTATCTAAATTATTGCTTATTGACTTCCCTTGAATATAAACTGTCCCCCCTTTGAATTTTTGCTTCATTCTCAGAAATTGCTTCTTGTTTTGATCTGTCTTCATGATGGTTATGAAGACACGATCTTATCGCTCCTGTCCGGGGAATACTATCGAGATGCTGGCCACCTCTCGTCCTGTTCATCAGGGCCTCGAGATCGCAGCTCCTGTTGTGCCGACTCAGGTTGGCATTTCTGCTACTTTGGAGGTGCACCTCTGCCTGTACAGAGACCTTTCCCGTCATTCCTGATTTCTCTCAGCAGCAGAGGTACCTGTAGCATCAACAGCAGGCCAGAGAAAACCAGCAAGGGCGAGCTTTCGCCAGGACCGTCGAGGATGCAAAAGCTATTGGGGATTTTGCTGTATGTTCCGATCTTCTCGATTCCATTTCCACAATTGCCTATTATAACTATCTTGAAATTCGATTCCATCTGTTCCTTGTTGACTGATCAATTTGTTCTGTTGTTCCTGTGTTATGTTTATTTATTTTTTCTTCTGAGAAAAATTATATGGGCTAGGTCACCTCAGTTATGGGATCTAGAATCTTCGATAGTCATGTTAGCTGGCATAGTGAGGACATATAGCAGATTTTGGACGTATTTCTCGGGTGTGGGAATTTTAGGTTCTCGCCGTCGTATGCGGCAATGCAGAAATTTTAAATACCATGAACCTAGAGGTATGTACCTTAGTCAAGGACTCTTTGATTATCGTAGCCTTGCTCACTAGCATGACGAAGACTCCGAGTAACATGATTTTGGACAGACGCATATGATTATCAGATTGTATCTTGAAGGTTTTTGAACATCATACCCTTCTGTTGTTGTAAATAACTTAGGAGTAGGGATATTTAGTTTTGTAGAGCTTATTCATAGGTAGTTCCTTCATAGTATAATGATATGATGACTTGTAGTGTATCTGTACCCTAGAGGTGATAGTTAGCATTGGTGTTAGAATAGTAACCCATTGCAGATAATTCTCCTGTTATCTATAATACCAACCAGTTTACATATAGGATGTTAGTATGCCTTACAGCCTTGATGATTATTATTACTTTCCCTTACCTTTTCCAGTGAGGCACCCATGACCAGAGCCTGTCCTTGAGTGTAGTTGTAGTTTCACTTAAGACTAAGAGGTCTATATATATAGATGATATACTTAGGATATATGTGATGGGTTGTTGTTCTTGAGCATATATATATGTGGTATTTGGGATTGGTGTGCTTAGCTTGTGGATATTTAGTTATGGGTGACTTAATAGGATTTTGAAGGTTAAGAGTTAGTCTATTTTAGAGTTTCTCTTTTGCTAAATTCTAGTTGCCAACACCTAGATAGCTAGCATAGGTAAAACCCTAAGAAGTTGACCAGTTGATGACCAAGTACGTGGATGTTGAGAAATTGACTAGTGGTTGACCCTTGACTATGTTTGACCTAGAAGGATTACTACCATTTTAATTTCGAGGACAAAATTTTTCTAAGGTGGGTAGACTTGTAACACCCAATTTTCTAAATAAGGGTAATTTTGAAATTTTGTATTTTTAATTTATCTAATTATGATATTTAAATAATAATATAATTTTTGGTGATTTTTAATCATTTTAAAACTATTTAAAATTATGACTTATGATTGGTGTCTTGCTAGTGTAACCCTAGAGCCTAGCCATGTGATTAGGGTATTTCATTTATCATTTCTAGCTTGAGGGTATTTTAGTCATTTTTGAAATTTTGGGATTTATTTGGAATTATTTTGTATTAATTAGAATTATTGGAATTTAGGTGATTTTTAGTATAATTTAATTTAGTGCTATTCTTGACTTTGACTCAGGGTGACTTAGGAGACTGTCCTATAAGCTAACCATAGTCATGACTACTTGGTTAGAGTATGAAATCCTAGTTTGACCTAAGTTAGTCATGTAGGAATCAAGACTTGAATAGAAGGCTTAGTGATTTGGTTAATAGGCTTGATACTTAGAAATCGGTTCAATGACTAGTACAAATAGGTCCATAGCCTGTTAGACTCAACCCTAACCCTAAATATCACTTTATGACCAGCCACCTAGGGCTATTCCCCTATAAATAATCTCTTCATTTATTGTTCTTGCCTCTTTATTGAGATTTCAACATTTTGGAGAAGGAGGTAATGTCATTTCTTCCCCAATTCCTAGATTCTTCATTTTAATTCCTTTTCCACTCTAATCTTTTGCATATGATCCTAATCTAGCTCTATTTCATGTTCACGGAGAGAAATCTCAGGTTTGAACCAATTTGGAGCACTTGGCCATTAAGGAGAATACCCCCCATTTAAGGCTTTTTCTTGCAAATTGCACATATAGGTAAATCCCTATTCCCTCCACAAATTTCATTTTCTTTGCATGGATAGGAAGCCCTAGGTGTCCCCTAGCCGTAGGTATTGGATTTGTGTCGATTCGTGTCCGTTTGGTGTCCGTATCGGACACGTATCATGGTGTATGTGCATGTGTTTGATGAAATGTCACAAAGGTTTTTATTTTTGATTTTTGAAAATCTAATTACATGGAATTAAAGATCTATGTGTGTATAATATATTTCGTAAAGACTGAAAGTATTTTCGTGTCATTTTCGTGTCGAAAACGGTCGTGGACACGCTGCACGACACCGCGCACGGTTGCCCTGCCTCTCGAACACTGTAGCGGATACGACACAACACGTCTTGACACAAAATTTTGTGTGGACACTATTTAGGTGACTGACACGAGGCTCACCAATTTTCATGGGTTTTTGTTCAGTGGTTTAGGAGTAATCTTGCCCGCACATGTTTTGCATTGTCACGCACAGTCGGCCAGGGACCCTCTGACACAGCGTTCGTGTCCTACTTAGACACGTATCAGGACCTTAGACACTTAGCCCTATCCTAGGCGAACCTAGGTACACACCCACGTATTGTGTCGTGTTGTGTATTGTGTCCTAGACACGAGTGCACGCATGCACGAGACAGCGTGTCTGTGTGTGCACGAGAGTGGTTCATGATTTGTAGACACGCCGTATCCGGCTCTGGGTGACACGAGAGGACTCGAGCGACACCTACACATATGTGACACTATTTACCAACCAATTAATTGACATATTAACCTGTTTTCATTATTCGAATTTGAAATTTCCATGTGGACTGATACTTAGTTTAGTTTCTAATTTCCTGAGTTTAAATTCCATTTGTACTGTTAATTAATGTTTAAATTGTCATATTAGATCCTGGACATGTGTATTAGTTCATATTAGATTGATTTTTTTCAAGTTAAGATTGGGTTAGCATTTCAAAATAGAAATTGGACAATGGGATTAGACTGTTGTATGCATTGACTGATACGCGTACTATTCCTCAATTCCGAACTGTTAATTTCATTCTACTGATTCTTGATATAAATTCACCTGTTTAAGTTCATATACATGTGTATTTAGACTATTACAAAGTCTGTTTACTGATTGTGTTGGGTTTTTAGATTCGAATTTGTTTTTAGATTGTTGAATGGATTGGTATCAATGGGTTGATTGTGAACTGTCATATTGAGTTCTTAAAATCTGAGAATTTCTCACTGTCAATTAATTCCCTGTTTTCTAAATGATTTTAATGTTACTTTTACATGTTAGATTGGGTTCACATTTGAGTTAACTGTTAGATTAGATATTGTCATGGAATACATGGTTTTCAATGGGAAGTTGGATTCGAAATTTGGTTGGGAAGTTGTACTATCAATTTGATTTCATATGTATAAACTGTCAAATAGTTTTCCTTATTAAATTGTCAATGATTTCCTTTGTTGAAACCCAAAACTGAGTTAGTGTTCACTGTTAGCACTGTTATGTGAACACTTCACTGAATTTGATTCCTGCCAACTGCATGTTTCCTTTACTGTCATTGAAATGGTTCATTTTGTTTTCACTAAGTCCCTTAAACTCTCTACACACATCCACACTCATGATGATCACACAAGTATCTACACTCACTGATTTCCCATCCCTCATGTGACACTGTCCACACACCATGTGTCACGCCCCAGAACCAGAATACTGGAGAGCGGGGGCAGACATAGCCAGCTACGTATATTGAAATAGAATACATCTCAACTATACGGTCACGGCTGTCTAGATATGAGGGTTTACTACAAGCCAGCAGTCTCTTAAGGTCAAGCCTATTGTCTCAATCTCAAGCAATTAACAGAGTTACAAGATATTAGAGCATCAAATATATATATATAAGGCGTCCCAAATATTACATATTGGATGATCATGAAGCTAGTCGTACAAAATGATAAGACTAGCAAGAGTTCAGTCATACATGATCAACCCTAGGATTTGTTAATCATGTTTTACAGCCCGTAGGCAGACAGTAAGTAAATGTGCATCGAGCTAACAGGTGCTCGTCGGCTAAACGCCTCAAAAGAATAAATTTACATATAAGTGGGTGATACAAAAAGGGAGAACCCACTCGTAGCCCGGGTTCGTTCTAGTCGCCACCATCGGGCTGGAGGTTCGGTAGATCCTCGGGAGCTGCTCCAAAATCTGGCCACACAAAACCAGCTGGGTCAAACCCCAGAAAGAGCAAGTGCCACAAAGGAGGCCACAAATAAGAACAAAAGCCAGCATATCAGAACATAAGAATAAAAGAAGTACAAGTAGTAAAGTATACAGGGCGATAAACGACTAGGGACGTGGAACCATTCCGGGAGCCAGGTTACAATCCTTAAACCAGACAAGGACCGGGGTTGTAACCCTTCGCCTGAATAGCTCACTGTCTCTACTCATTTATCGTTAAGATAAGTAAAACAAACATGCTCAGGAGATAGCAGGTACTGGAGCTAGACAAGACTTAGACAAGGCTGGACACCATCCATTGGCAATCGGCCAAACAAATAATAACTAACTAGGGTTATCACAAACCTAATTACTAACAAGATGCAAGTGAGAATTCCAGTCCCAAGCCCTAAAGACTATCCAGTTATCCTTTCGCGAGTTGAGAGTTATAGGTGGGTACATTGCCCGGGAGACAAATGTACCCTTAGGTGACTTAGGGGGTGCAACACATGACAGTGTGCTGGAAATGTGCTCTACTCGTCGGCAAGCTACAAGTCCATTAAAGCACCCAGATAACGAGATTACCTGTGACTGGGAATTTTCTATGTTCTAGTTTGATCTAATCATTAGCCTAATCCAATTTAGCGCGAGTCCCTGGCCGTGGTACCCAGGAAGTCACGTCCTAGACATGATGCAAGACAAGACAAGTGGATTGTACAAGCAAGCAGGCAGGAACACCCACGGTGTCAAGTTGATTATACGAGTCAAGTTACAAGTTACAAGTCAAGTCAAGTCAGGAGTGCGCCGCCACGGGCCACTATCAAGTTATCAAGATAATTCATGTCAGGGTACTGTCAGGAGTGCGCCACTACGGTTCACTGTCATGTCAGGTTGGTCATGTCAGGAGTGCACCACTACGGGTCACTGTCGTGTTATGCTAGTTCCTTGTCATACCATGCCATGTACAATAGTCATTCCAAATATATTAAGTAAAATCAAGTTCATGACAAAAGACGTAAGGATATAAAATGGACGTAAAATATCTAATAAAATACCAATATATATAGGGCTATAGAAGAGCCAAGCTTAAAGAAATAAACAATTCATCATAGACAAGTGGGTTGTGCAAGAGGGGTCAGGGGTTGGACTGCGCAGGGTATGTACTGCGTATGGAAGAGGTGGATTGCGCAGAGGTAGATTGCGCAAGGGTGGATTGTGCAGAGGTAGATTGCGCAAGGCTGGCTTGCGTAGAGGTCGGCTTGCGGATGGCTGGCTTGCGCATGGATGGCTTGCGCCAGCGCAATCCAGTGCAGCGTAAAGCACTGGCTGAGGTCATGCGCAATCGTCCCTGCGCTAAAGAGCACAGGCCGGGGTGCGCAACCGGCCATGCGCTAAAGAGCGCAAGGCAGAGGGATGTTCTTCCTGGCCGAGAGCAGGTCCAAGAACACCAAGAACTTCAATTCTTCATAACTTTGTCAAGTCAAAACCAAATCTAGATTTTCAAAGTTCTAACTTGAGTAAAATCGAATTCTCTTCCACATGGAAGCATTAAAACATGCAAAAATCGAAGTTTAATAGATCAAAACCAAAGATTTTCGAAAATGGTTAAAACCTAGATCTAGAAGAATGAAAGCCCCAAATCACAAAATGTCAAGTTCTAAAGTTGTTCTCCATGGCCTAATCTAGTTAATGGACAAATAAAAAGTGGTGCTTATTTGATGGCAAGGTGCACTTGCCTATGGGTTGGAGAGTTGTGTGGAAGAAGGAAGAAGAAGAAGTTGAAAGAATTTAATGGAGTTATGGAGGAGAGAGAAAAAGTTGGTGGGTTTTAATGAGGGTGGTTGTGATGGAATGGAGGTGGAGAATAGGCTAAGGTGTTCCACTCATGATGAACCAAACCAAATCAAACCAACTCCACAAAATAAAACCAAGCCATGGTCCAAAACCCATTTACGAGAACCCGAATCCACAAGTCGAGAAAATAAAATACGTGCCAAAAAATCAAATTACGAGTACAAATACGAAATACAGGAAATGGGGGTGACAACTCTACCCACCTTCAAAGAATTCCGTCTTCGGAATTTAATCAAGGAGCTAGAGATTGCCATGACAAGCTATACTAAGCACAGACAAGCTACACTAAGCAGTTCAATCATACAATCATACAATGCAAGCAAGGAAGGGAAAGCGTAAGGCACAAGGAAGACATTATACCTTACGAGTCAAACAGGTAGGGATATCGCGATCGGATGTCGTCCTCACGCTCCCACATTGACTCACCTAGAGTGTGATGACCCCAAGCAACACGGACTAAGTTAATAGTCTTGTTCTTGAGCGTCTTTTCTCTCCGATCCAATATAGACACGGGCCTCTCCTCATACGAAAGGTTGGTACCAACAACCAATTCCGAATGATCTAGGATATGGCTCAGGTCTGGAATGTACCGTCTTAATTGGGATACATGGAATATATTATGTACCTCACTTAGCAACGGCAGAAGAGCGAGACGATAGGACACATCGCCTACTCGCTTCAGAATATCGAACGGCCCTATATACCTAGGACTAAGCTTTCTTCGTACGCCAAAACGAATGACGCCGCGGGTAGGCGAGATCCTAAGGAATACATGGTCGCCGACGGCAAATTCTAAGGGACGCCGATGAGCATCGGCCCAATGGCGCTGGCGATCCTGAGCAACTCGGAGGTGATCTCTGACTTTCCTGACCACTTCAACCGTCTGAGAAATCAGTTCTGGACCGAGCATCTGCCTCTCTCCGACATCGTCCCATGCTAACGGGGATCTGCACTTCCTGCCATATAGAGCCTCGAAGGGTGTCATCTGGATACTGGCCTGGAAACTATTGTTGTACGAGAATTCCACCAGGTGCAGGTGATCCTCCCACGAACCACCGAAGTCAAGGGTACATGACTGCAACATATCTTCGAGAGTTTGTATAGTACGCTCTGACTGCCCATCTGTCTGCGGATGATACGCTGAGCTGAACTTGAGACGAGTCCCCAAACTTTGATGAAGACTGCGCCAGAAGTGCGATGTGAATCTCGTATCCCTGTTTGATACTATGCTGACTGGCACTCCGTGAAGTCTGACGATCTGCCTGAGATACATCTCTGCTAGCTGTGCCGTCGACTGTCCAACTCTAAATGGAAGAAAGTGTGCCACCTTGGTAAGCCTGTCCACAACGACCCAAATAGCATCTCTGCCTGTCGAAGATCTGGGTAACCCAGTCACGAAATCCATGGTTATGCGTTCCCATTTCCATTCTGGGATCGGTAAAGGTTGAAGAAGTCCAGCTGGCCTCTGATGTTCAACCTTGACTTGTTGGCAAACCAAACATCGAGAGACATACCGGGCTATCTCCCTCTTCATACCATTCCACCAAAAGTGTTGACGAATATCTCTGTACATCTTCGTGCTGCCTGGATGGATGGAATACTGCGAGCTGTGAGCCTCTGCCATGACTTCCTGTCTGATATCTCCACTGGGTACACAAAGACGAGTGCCGTGTCGAAGTGTACCATCTTCATGGATACATAACTCTGGCCTTCTTCCTGCTTCACACTCTGCTCTGAGCTGCTGAATCTTGGAATCTGTAAACTGTGCTGTCCGGATCCTCTCAACTATGGTGGACTGAATCTGTAGGCTGGCCATGAAGGCCACATTGGAAGGAAGAACCACTTCAATTCCCATCTTCTGAAGATCCGACAATAACTCTGGTTGCGCCGTCAGAAAATAAACTCCGGCTCTCCGGCTCAACGCATCTGCTACAACGTTGGCCTTCCCTGGATGATACTGCAAATCCACATCGTAGTCCACCAGTAGCTCGAGCCATCTTCTCTGCCGCATATTAAGATCCTTCTGGGTGAAAACATACTTCAGGCTCTTATGATCAGTAAAGATCTCCACTCTATCTCCATACAAGTAGTGCCTCCACAACTTAAGTGCAAACACTACTGCTGCTAGCTCCAAGTCGTGGGTCGGGTAATTCTTCTCATGATCACGGAGTTGATGCGACGCATAAGCAATTACCTTCCCATACTGTATCAAAACACATCCCAATCCTCTGTCTGAAGCGTCGCAATAAATTGTGAATCCTCCGGTCCCATCTGGAAGGGTGAGAATGGAAGCCGTTATCAAACCTCGCTTCAACTTCTCAAATGATTCCTGACATTCTGCTGTCCAAACGAATGGCACATCCTTGCGGGTCAACTGGGTCATCGGCGCTGAAATCCTTGCAAAATCAGAGACGAACCGCCGGTAGTAGCCGGCCAATCCAAGAAAGCTACGAACTTCTGCCACTGAGCTGGGTACTGGCCATGCCTCGATAGCCACAATCTTCTGGGGATCCACTTCTACTCCTCCTCTGGTAATGATGTGACCCAAGTAAGAAATGCAATAGAGCCAGAACTCGCATTTACTGAACTTGGCGTACAACTGGTGCTCTCTGAGAATCTAGAGGACAATTCTGAGATGCTGCTCGTGCTCTGCTTCACTCTTGCTGTAGACCAGGATGTCATCAAGGAACACTATCACAAACTGATCCAAGTAAGGCATGAAAATACGGTTCATGAGGTCCATGAACACTGTCGGCGCATTGGTCGCTCAAAAGGGCATAACTAGAAACTCCCAATGCCCGTACCTCGATCTGAATGCCGTCTTCGGGATGTCCTGCTCTTTGACTCTGATCTGGTGGTATCCTGACCGCAAGTCTATCTTCGAGAAAACTGAAGCCCCCTTGAGTTGATCAAACAAGTCATCTATCCTCGGGAGAGGGTATCTGTTCTAGATTATCACTGAGTTCAAGGTACGATAATCAACACATAGCCTGGACGTACCATCCTTCTTTTTCACAAGAAGCATCGGGGCTCCCCAAGGCGATCCACTTGCACGAATGAATCCCTTGGTCCTGAGTTCTTCAATCATCTTGTACAAAATCTCCAACTCTGAAGGCGCCATTCTGTAGACTCGCTCTGATACTGGTGCTGTCCCGGGAATCAAGTCGATGGTGAACTCGATCTCCCGCTCTGGTGGCATCCCTGGAAGTTCCTCTGGGAAGACATCTGGAAACTCTTCAACTATCCTGGGCAACTGTACTGCTGCTACTGCCATCCGCAATACTGGAGGAGATGGCTCTACTGTGCCTCTGGAAAATGAAAACTCTGGCTCTCCGGGAATACTAAAGACAACTCTGCCAACATGGCAGTCTATCCTAGCATAATGGTTCCTCAACCAATCCATGCCTAGGACTACATCATAGTCTGCCATAGGGAACTCTATGAGCCTAGCGGGGAACTCACTACCGCTAACTACGATCCGACACGAGGAAAATACTCGATCTACTCCCACAAGACCATTACCAGTAAGTATATTGAGCCTCACTGATAATGACTCGGGCTCCAATCCTATCCGTGTCGCGAATCGTGCAGACATGAATGAATGTGATGCACCAGAATCAAATAATACAGATGCTGGAAAGGTGTTGACGAGAATAGTACCTGCCACTACCTCACCTGGTGTAACTTCTTCTTCCATGGTCATCATCATAGCCTGACCTCTAGCTACGGGTCCTCTCTGCTGGGAACCCCTCTGACGACTCTGTGCTGGAGCCTGGGTGAACTGCTGCTGGAAGGCCTGGGCCTAGGGCAACAATGGCCTCGGGTACTGCTGTTGCTGCTGCTGCTGGACTGGAACTGGGGATGGTCCTCTCACCGAAGAACTAGAAAGGTTGGATGATGATGGACCTCCCCTATTCGGGCAGGTCCCTATCTGGTGGTCTGCTCCTCCACAAGCCAGGCTCAATCCCTGTGCCCTACGACACTCTGCCACTACATGGCCCGGCTTCCCGCAATGCGAACGTCCCACCGCGGAAGACTGCTTCTGCTTCTGCTGCTGCGAATACGTCGGGGTTGAATGCTGAACCGACGTCACTGAGGCCGCCCGCCTTGGAGTTCCAATGGTCAATCCCCTAGCTGCCGGGGCTGGAGCTGATGATTGGTGCATCTGACTGTGGGACCGCTTCCTGCCTCCGGTCCTGTCCACAATTCTCCGGGAGGTATACTCATGCCTCCTTGCTGCCTTCAACACTGCATCGAACGTCTGGTGCTCGAACTGCTCCACAGCCAATAATATCTCTAAGTGCATCCCTTGCTGGAACCGCTGAGCCCTATCGAACTCGGTCGCCACCAAAGTGGGGGCGAACCTACTCAGCCTGGAAAACTCGGTCGCATAGCCATCGACCGTCCTGCCTCCTTGCATCAAGTTGGTGAATCTAGTCTGCAGGTCGTACCGTGCCACCGCATCGAAGTACTTTGTCTGGAACCTCTCTCTGAACGTCGCCCAAGTGACTGGTGCCGCTAACCCCATGTCCTGAGCCGCCCACCAATCGCGAGCCAAGTCTAACAACTGTAGGCGTACCACCACCACCTTCTCATTCTCAGGTGTCCTAGCTGCTTCTAGAACCACCTCGGTATCCTGAAGCCAAGCGTCCGCGGCAATCGCATCTTCACTGCCGTCAAAGAAGGGAGGGTTCAAGCGCTTGAAACTGTTGGCCGCTTGATTCCCTTGGGGACCTCCTCGGTTTAGTGCATCATGAACTTCCTGGTGCAAGGCGTCGCCTCGACGATCTTGTGATGCAAGCATTTCTCTGATAAGCCCTACCAAAGGTCCCTCATCCTGTCTAGCTAGTTGAACGGGCGAAGCTGCCTGAACTGGAGGTTCTGAGCCTCCGGGAAACATAACTCGGGAGGCTACTCTAGAGTGCTGAGCTTGATCTTCCTGGCGCTGGAGTGCTTGTCGAGCTTCCTCTGGCTGGTGGCAGGTCCGGGAGTAATGCCGCTGAAGAAGACGACATAGGAAACAATAAGGAAAGGACCAGGACAGATCAATGATACAAGCAATGTGATCAGGTCGAGATTCTCAGGGATTTGAAGATACGAGCAGAGATCAAGGACGAATATTGATTGAGACATCTATTCGGTAAACCCTCACATTTCTTGAAAGCCAAGACCTGCATGGGCCACCACTTAAACCATGTCACGCCCCAGAACCAAAATACTGGAGAGCGTGGGCAGACATAGCCAGCTATGTATATTGAAATAGAATACATCTCAACTATACGGTCACGGCTGTCTAGATATGAGGGTTTACTACAAGCCAGCAGTCTCTTAAGGTCAAGCCTATTGTCTCAATCTCAAGCAATTAACAGAGTTACAAGATATTAGAGCATCAAATATATATATAAGGCGTCCCAAATATTACATATTGGATGATCATGAAGCTAGTCGTACAAAATGATAAGACTAGCAAGAGTTCAGTCATAATGATCAACCCTAGGATTTGTTAATCATGTTTTACAGCCCGTAGGCAGACAGTAAGTAAATGTGCATCGAGCTAACAGGTGCTCGTCGGCTAAACGCCTCAAAAGAATAAATTTACATATAAGTGGGTGATACAAAAAGGGAGAACCCACTCGTAGCCCGGGTTCGTTCTAGTCGCCACCATCGGGCTGGAGGTTCGGTAGATCCTCGGGAGCTGCTCCGAAATCTGGCCACACAAAATCAGCTGGGTCAAACCCCAGAAAGAGCAAGTGCCACAAAGGAGGCCACAAATAAGAACAAAAGCCAGCATATTAGAACATAAGAATAAAAGAAGTACAAGTAGTAAAGTACACAGGGCGATAAACGACTAGGGACGTGGAACCATTCCGGGAGCCATGTTACAATCCTTAAACCAGACAAGGATCGGGGTTGTAACCCTTTGCCTGAATAGCTCAGTGTCTCTACTCATTTATCGTTAAGATAAGTAAAACAAACATGCTCAGGAGATAGCAGGTACTGGAGCTAGACAAGACTTAGACAAGGCTGGACACCATCCATTCGCAATCGGCCAAACAAATACTACGGCTTACTACTTTAACTAACTAGGGTTATCACAAACCTAATTACTAACAAGATGCAAGTGAGAATTCCAGTCCCAAGCCCTGCAGACTATCCAGTTATCCTTTCGCGGGTTGAGAGTTATAGGTGGGTACATTGCCCGGGAGACAAATGTACCCTTAGGTGACTTAGGGGGTGCAACACATGACAGTGTGCTGGAAATGTGCTCTACTCGTCGGCAAGCTACAAGTCCATTAAAGTGCCCAGATAACGAGATTGCCAGTGACTGGGAATTCTCTATGTTCTAGTTTGATCAAATTATTAGCCTAATCCAATTTAGCGCGAGTCCCTGGCCGTGGTACCCAGGAAGTCACGTCCTAGACATGATGCAAGACAAGACAAGTGGATTGTACAAGCAAGCAGGTAGGAACACCCACGGTGTCAAGTTGATTATACGAGTCAAGTTACAAGTTACAAGTCAAGCCAAGTCAGGAGTGCGCCGCCACGGGCCACTATCAAGTTATCAAGATAATTCATGTCAGGGTACTGTCAGGAGTGCGCCACTACGGGTCACTGTCATGTCAGGTTGGTCATGTCAGGAGTGCACCACTACGGGTCACTGTCGTGTTATGCTAGTTCCTTGTCATACCATGCCGTGTACAATAGTCATTCCAAATATATTAAGTAAAATCAAGTTCATGACAAAAGGCGTAAGGATATAAAATAGACGTAAAATATCTAATAAAATACCAATATATATAGGGCTATAGAAGAGCCAAGCTTAAAGAAATAAACAATTCATCATAGACAAGTGGGTTGTGCAAGGGGGGTCAGGGGTTGGCCTGCGCAGGGTATGTACTGCGCATGGAAGAGGAGGATTGCACAGAGGTGGATTACGCAAGGGTGGATTGTGCAGAGGTGGATTGTGCAAGGCTGGCTTGTGTAGAGGTCAGCTTGCGCATGGCTGGCTTGCGCATGGATGGCTTGCGCCAGCGCAATCCAGCGCAGCGCAAAGCACTGGCTGAGGTCATGCGCAATCGTCCCTGCGCTAAAGAGCACAGGCCGGGGGTGCGCAACCGGCCATGCGCTAAAGAGCGCAAGGCAGAGGGATGTTCTTCCTGGCCGAGACCAGGTCCAAGAACACCAAGAACTTCAATTCTTCATAACTTTGTCAAGTCAAAACCAAATCTAGATTTTCAAAGTTCTAACTTGAGTAAAATTGAATTCTCTTCCACATGGAAGCATTAAAACATGCAAAAATCGAAGTTTAATAGATCAAAACCAAGGATTTTCAAAAATGGTTAAAACCTAGATCTAGAAGAATGAAAGCTCCAAATCACAAAATGTCAAGTTCTAAAGTTATTCTCCATGGCCTAATCTAGTTAATGGACAAATAAAAAGTGGTGCTTATTTGATGGCAAGGTGCACTTGCCTATGGGTTGGAGAGTTGTGTGGAAGAAGGAAGAAGAAGAAGTTGAAAGAAATTAATGGAGTTATGGAGGAGAGAGAAGAAGTTGGTGGGTTTTAATGAGGGTGGTTGTGATGGAATGGAGGTGGAGAATAGGCTAAGGTGTTCCACTCATGATGAACCAAACCAAATCAAACCAACTCCACAATATAAAACCAAGCCATGGTCCAAAACCCATTTACGAGAACCCGAATCCACAAGTCGAGAAAATAAAATACGTGCCAAAAAATCAAATTACGAGTACAAATACGAAATACAGGAAATGGGGGTGACACCATGCCACACACCATAGCATACTCTATAGCTAACTGCCATGCTCTCATGTTTCCATTCACATACACATGTTAACACTCATGACACACACACAGGAACACACTATATAAATTCACATTGACACATTTCCCTCTCACAAATAACTCTACACGCACACCCCTTGACACAAATGCATGTTTCCTCTACCTATCACTCTATGTATATATATATATATATATATATATATATATATATATATATATATATATATATATATATATATATATATATATATATATATACATGTGTGTGTGTGATGCATATATTATCATGTAGCCTATATATTATAATGTGGTTATTATACTAATTTAGATATATTAATATATGTATATGTGTGGTATAGTATATGCATAGCCTATGGGTGTATACCTATGGCTCATTGCCTATGGGTATGGCTTGAATGCCAGTTAAGGGTGTAGTTGACTTGTATAGCCTAGAAATGGTGTGTGCTTGCTAGAATAGGCTGGTTAGGCCTAGTGAGACTTGTTTGGCTTAGGTTTGACCTAGTTGACCTAGTTTGACTAGTCTAGTTGACCGAGAGTTGACTTTAGTCCAGTTTGATCCCAAACTTCATGTAGATGCATTTTTGCAGTCTGTTATATCATTTTAGACTTATAGTGACTTGTACTGTTCTATAGGAGACAGACACCACTCCTCGGATAGTAGATACTCTTCAGATACTCAGGATACAGGCGAGTACATTCTCTGACCGTTTTATACTTGTCTGGATTTACATTATTGCTCTAGATTACTACACTTGATGCTGACACGATTGTTATCACAGATTGGTACTATATGGATCTTCTTTTGAGATGTTATCCCCTTGTATTCAATAAATACATATTATGATGTGCGCTTCACTTACATATTGTATTTATTGAATACCCTTATCCTTGTATACTCATCGTGCATATTGTACTCTCATTATCACATGAGTCCTATGGATAGACCATTGTACAACTATTGTATAATATTGTACATCTATTGTATAACATTGTACACTATTGTATAAGATAACGTAACTGGAGTGGATCCTTGTGTATTGATTGGGGAGGGGGAGTAGAATTGGTTATGTAATCAAATCCTATTGTACAACATTGTATAACTATTGTATATGTTCATTGTGCACTCACGTACAATGGAGTTACCATTGCATTGTCCTAAACCGTTTACATAACCATATTATACTCTAAATCACATGTTGCTTATAGTTCTTACTTATCATATATAGATATTTCCTATTATCAAATCTCTGCTGTTTTTCATATACATTCTTCTTTTAGCGTTTCCTGTATCTTACTCTATTGCATGCTTTATATTTCCTAACTTGATATGAACTGCGTGAGATGTTTTGTGCTCGCTCCGTCCTGACTGGACCTGTTGAAAATTTTACAGAAAATGATGAAGCTCTGGTGTCTTCCCATTATGGTGCAGCCTTAGACAACACTTGTGACTTGGACCCACTTGCAGTAGAGGATCTACCACCAGTGGATTAGACTGCTAGCTTAGACTCTTATCTTGTCTTTCTCATTGATACATTATTGTATATATACTAGGAGTTTATTTTATCTAATGTTATGGAGATGTTGTCTTAGACACTTAGACTTCTATCTGATTGTATCTCTGTGGATTCATTTCGTTCCATATCTATCTATCTATTTATCGTATTCTACCTTAGATGTGATTGAGACTGTATTGCTATGTCACCTCCATTCGGAGTGTATATACTGTACAGGTACCTTTATATTGTTAGATGATTGACCTAGGACAGTGTTCTACCGTCGACATTGCGGCGTAGGCTGGGCGCTGTTACGTACTCGTACCCTCACGGTGGGTGCGGGTCGTGACACCAGACTACCCCCAGCTTCCTCTAAGATCTTCTTCCTCTCCCAGGTGCCTTCAAAAACTCCTGAGGATGGGACAGTCACCTTGGTCTTCCTCGGCTGGCTCTTGGATGAAGACGAGGTCGAGGAGTTGCCAGTCGCCTTTCGAATTTATGAGGAGTTAGAGACTACGTAGCAAGAAGCAACCTTTAGTTCTGGCTCCTCTTCAATCGACACCTTCTTCCCGAGGCGACGTTGGAGGGGTGTTGACGATTGCAGCCGCTGGAACACAGACTACTTTTGTGGTCGGACAGCTTTCTTGCAACAACAGTTGATAGTGACCACAGCACAGGTATATCCTATGAGGGGCATATTATGCTTGTCAGTCGACTCTCCTGATCGGCGTTTGTGAATGATCATATTACGCAAATCGTTAGGGGAGAGTGCCACCTTCACACCCCCATCAGGCGCATGGCAAGGCCAAGCGCCGAGGTGGTCAAGTGAATGCTGCACCCCCTGATCCAGCGCAAAAGATGTGCCCATATCAGTAGTGGGGGAGCAACATTTAGGGTGGCTTGAACCAGCCTCAGACACACAACTGATGTAGGCGCGGGGGTTGAAGACCACAGAGTTTGCCTTGCATGACTTGGTTGCGAACGTAGCAGATGTGCCCAAGTGAGACAAGGACTTTGAGGGTCGGCTCATTTCTGGTGCAGAAGCACCCAAGTCAACTTTGTACAGCTTACAATCAGCAGCGCGCATGATTGTTAGCGGATGCTTCTGGTTTGCCGTTGGCATAGCATATTTGAGGCGCATGGCCCATACCGCCTTGGACTTCTTCGTACCAGCCCGCTGGGGCGCATAGTACTTAGAGTCTAAATTATCTTCGCCATGACAGCGAGTGAGTCTGTCAAAGACAGAGGCCTTCTGCGGCGTACCAGATTTCATGTGCAGGACGTTAGACGCGCCCCTGCTCCGTCGGCGAATCTTCCTTGATTGAGAAGGAGATGGTTGGGGAATGTGGTCAGCACCACGTTTTCCCGAGAGATGCGCTGCACCCGTGGGCACATCCTGGCTGCTGAGGTCGTCAGCGAGAAGGGTAGGTTGCATCGACGCATCCCCTTCGTGATGGTGCCAGGGGTCTCCACCTTGTGCACCCAGGCTTGGCGAGTCTTCTTCGGCTTCGGCAGCGGCTTCGAAGGACTTGCGCTGCCTTCAGAGATGAACGCCTCATATGTCTGTTGATTGAGGCGTACGACTAGTTTCTTATGGGAGGAGCCCACCTTCACGTCGTCAAATTGCGACACAACTTTCTCATCAGAGGAGAAAGAGGTCCCCAGCAGAGTCGCCAGCTTGTTTGCCATCAAAATCTTCGAATTACAATTTTATTTACAAACAGAACAGTGTTATAATATAGGACTTTGATGTAGTCTTAGGAGTACACTTTTGTTTTTACCTGGGTCCTATGTCGGTGGAGCGAGTGGTAATGCGTTGACTCCGTTGACGATCTGACGACGGTTTTCGGTTCTATGAAGGTCTGGGTTGCTCTGGTTGCCGGAGCTTGCAGAGGAGAAGAAGACGTTGAGTGTCTCTTCCGATCTCTGTGTATAACTCTGATGATCTGGTTATCTCTATCTTTGACGGTGTATGTCTGTATATGTCGTTGTCTGTGTGTGTATGGAAGAAGGAAATGATCCCTCTATTTATAAGCAGCAGGTTGGGCTGCTCATGCACGCACATGTAGGATGCACTTGTACGTGGGAATGCCACATGGCTGATGTTGACGGAAGGAGGGTGCATGGATGATGTGCCATGATTTGTGGGTTGAATCCTTCATGCTGCATTTGTGGCTGGCACGTGGCAGTGGAGAGGATTTTTTTATTACTGAGATCTTGGGTGGTTAGCACCCCTTCTTAGGCTGAACTGAGTCAAAGGACACATGGCGTACGTCTATGGCTCAAAGATCTCGGATTTGGTGGAGAGTGATCTGACAAGATGCGCCTGAGATTAGGCGTATGAGAAGACTTTGGCCCGTAACCTTCAGGAGTCACGAACCAGTCTGGGCGCATGGCTTTTGAGGCGTATGCGGGGCTTCAGTAGCATGGCCGGGGAGGCACATATGGCAACTTGACTTTTGTGATCAGAAGTAAGTCAGAGACGCATGGCTTTTGAGGCACATACAAATCTTCGGGCGCACTGCTGCGGAGGCACATGCGAGTGGTTGGTCGGCCACGAGGCTTGTAACCGTCAAAGGAAAGTAATGATGACGCTAACGTCAGCGGCACTTCATTTTCTGCCGAAAGCTGTCAACTGTTCAGTCCTCGGGGGATGTGCTGCCAACTCTGTCACTTTTACTTTAATTACTTGGTGGGTAACGAGCCGAAGTGGGTGCATGGATTTGTACCCTACTAGGCGCATAGGTCCGTGTTCACCAAGACGCATGGATCTGTGCTTTGTTGGGCACATCCATACGGGATGCTTGGTGCTGATGGCGTATCCTTATTGGTCTGTCTGTTGAGTTCTTCGAGTGCTTTAAATAGATATTTTGTCTTGGCTGAATTCGAAGAGGCAAATTCATCATCGTAAATGCAAGTTCATTGTACTAACTTCGGGAAGGTTGCCACTTGGTGCATGGGTTTGATTTGCCCTGGCCTATAAATAGCAACAATTTGAGAGAGTTTTGTTGTTTCTCCCTTGACTTCTCGACGAAGATGAATTCCTTTGCCCGAGTAAATTCTGTTGCCAAGACGCTCCCCAGGGTGAAGATGCGTCGAGTTGTCTTCGTATGCACTCGTGAAGGTGACTGTTACATCCAAAAGTCAGGATCGTGGGCTCCCGACGAAGGCCGAAGGTGCCTGTTGCATCCAAAGATCGAGATGCTTGAGTCCCATCTCCGTTATGCCGGAAGAGCCGCAGATCAGAATTACGGTGCTCTCTTCTTCCTTGGGCTTTGGAGAGCTCTTCCTCCAGCTAGAGAGGGGTTGATCGCCCGCTCTTGTTATGCTCAAAGCTGCTCCTTTAGCCGAAGCACTTGATCAGATCGAAGTGGAGCGCATATGCTGAGACTTCGTGATGCGCCTGACTGAGACGCTGAAGAGACATGCCTGACGGATGATGTGCCTGGCATGGGGAGCATGGCCCTTACTGCGCCTGGCTGTAGTCTTAGGATCTTTCTTTTTGTAGAAGTTCTCCTTTGTAAAGCCTTTCTTTAGACATGTAATAGACTTTTATATGAAATAAAAATCTTCTTTTGATGTCTATACTTTTGCTGTTCTCTGTTGTGCCAAGCACTTCGTTTGAGCTCCCTGGCGCATGTAGTGTTAAGCGCATAGGAATTCTGGCCTATAGATGCGCCTGAAATTTCATGCTTCTACAGCTAGTAAGTTTCATCTGTGTTCTTAAGACCAAATGGCATGACTGTATAATAGTACACTCTACGAGGAGTATGAAACGAAGTATATTTTTCATCTTCAGGATTCACCCGAATTTGATTATATCCAAAAAAACCCATCCATGAAAGAAATTCGTTCGAATCCACATGTATTTTCGATCATGACATCAGTAATTGGGAGAGAAAATTTGTCTTTAGAGCAAGCATCATTGAGATCCCGAAAGTCTATACGAACTCGAACCTTTCCGGTCTTCTTCAGGACTGGTACAACGTTGGCTACCCAGTCAGGATGATGTTCTTCTCTGATAAAATCGCAAGCTATAAGCTTTTTGACTTCATCATCAATTGTATCCATTATTTCAGGCTTGAATCGCCGTTGTTGTTGTTTGACCGGCTTGGCATTCGACAAGATATTAAGTTTGTTAGTTGCAATTTGAGGATCTAATCCCGGCATATCTTCATAACTCCAGACGAAGACTTCAATATATTCACGAATAAGGTGGATTAATTCTTGGTTATCATCCTCTGAGAGATTTTTGCTAATGAAGATTGGTCGTGATACGCACTTCTCTCCAATATCGATTTGGACTAATTGATCCTCAGTAGGTGGTTCTCGTTGTTCAAAACGAAATTTCTACTGATTGTCCATCCTTTGTGCCCAAGGGTCCACTTCAGGAGCTTCTTCAATGTCATGTTTGTCATCTTCCAAAAATTCGGCAGACACCATGTTAGAAGATACTATCACCCTATGAACATGACCAATGCTGGTATCAGAATCCCATGAGATAGAATCAGAAGAATTAGATCGTTCTTCTTCATCAGATTTAGAAGGTTCTGGAGTTGGAATTGGTGAAGCATAACCTAGTCCCCGCTTCGTTTTACTGTGGTATTATTGTGATTTTCCTTTTGGAACAGCAATACGAAGAGGAGTTCGCCTTCCTTTACCGTTGTTGAGGCCTGTTCTAAAATCATAGCCCATTTTGCGGATGTTTGCTTTGGATTGTGGACTATAGCTGCGTAATTGTAGCCTTCCTATATCATCTCTATTATCGTTATAAAGCATGATTTTTGGTTCCTCTCTTTTGTTGAAGAATATAGGCTTTTCATCTTTCTTTCGAGACGGTACTAAGAAGTACGACTCTTGTATTGAATCCAGTGATACCAAATTTCGCAGAGATGATACAACTTCTATTGTAAGTGGTTTAAAGCTAACTAACATATCCAAATAACATTGAGTATAGTAAGAGACATCAGTATACTGCAAAGGAGATGCTTTATTGATTTTTACACCATTATTTACAACAGAAACTTTAGCCTTAGTAGGCTTAGTCAGATTGATGACAAGAGGGGAAGAAGAAGAACGAGAAGGAGGATGGGGCTTCTTACGACGAAGGTCGATTACGAGCGGCTCAGAAGAGGTGAGCTCCCTTTGTTCCTGACTATCACCCTTAGGCTGCTTCTCATGGGAAGGAAGATAGATAGTCAGTGGTTTGGAAGACTGAGGACAGGAGGTACGTCCTTTGACCGGGATCACCAGAGTATCATTCGGCATATTTTTCTGTTCTTCATCTATGTCCATTGCCAGTACCAGCTTCATGAATTCCTCTTTGTACATGCGAGAATTATTGCAGTATGCTTCAACTCCTTTGAAAGGATTCAGATCTGCAACCTCTTTTTGGACTTCTCCATTACCATCCACATATTTGAAACATTGGTGGAGAGTAGAAGGTACAATATTGTGCACATAGAGGAATGGTCTTCCTAACAAAGCATTGTATGAGCCATGATTATCAATAACATAGAAAGTTACCTTTGTACGAAGATTGCCAATTGAAGTTTTAGGCATATCTTCCCCAAAGGTTCACTTCTTTGTTGATTGAACCCCATGATGGTAGTGATAGTTGTAGAAAGGTTATGCACTGGGATCTTCAAAGCATCCAGCAAAGACTTCAGCATGATGCTAAGTGCGGACCCTGGGTGTAACACCCAGTTTTCCAGATGAGGGTATTTTTGAAATTTTGTAATTATAATAATTATTATTGATATTTAAATCATATTGTGATTTTTGGTGATTTTTAATAATTTTTTAAACTATTTAAAAACTGCTTTGAGTCATGACTTGTGATTTTGATGTGCTGCCAGTGAAACCCTATAGACTGCATGACCTAGAGCCTAACCATATCGTTAGGATATTTAATTATCATTTTGAGCCTAGGGATAATTTGGTCATTTTGACTTATTGGAATTATTTAATGATTTATTGAATTGGTGATTCCTAGTTTGGGCTTTGACTTATAGAGACTTGTAGACTAGTCTAGAACCTAACCCTAGCTATTGTAACCCTAGACTAACTTAGGTTAACCTATTTTTTAGTCATTAGAAACTAATCTTGGAATAGGAGGATTAGTTTGAGTAGAATCATTTCATGATTTGTGGTTTCATGAAATGACTTATGATTTCATGACTTAATGACTTATGACTTGGCCCATGGCCCATAACTAGAAGCCCTAACCCTAACCAAACCCTAAATGACCAGCCACATAGGGATCCCCACCCTATTTAAACACTTATTCATTAGGGCTTGCCTCTTTTTATCATTCCAACACTTGGAGAAAAGAAAAGGTATTGTCCCCCTTCCAAAAATCCCCATAAATCCATTTTATTTCCTTTTTAATCCTAGTCTTTTGCAATAGGTTCTAATTTCTGTATATTTTATAATTCTGGAGGTTAATCTCAGCTTTGGGCTCATTTGGAGCATTTGGCCATCAAGAAGAACACCCCCCATTTGGAGCTTTTCCATTCAATTTGCACCTATAGGTAAAACCCTTTAAATTATTTTAAATTACTGTTTTCTTTGCATTTAGGGCTAGATCTAGGAGTCCCCTATCTGTCCCTGGAATTTGGACACAATTCATGTCAGTTTTGTGTCCGTATCGGACACGTATCCATTTGATAGGCTAGGTGTTCGATAGAATGCCCTTTAGGAATTTATTTTTGATTTTTGAAAATGTAATTACATGGATTAGTAGATCTTAGTATGTACATTAAATTTTGTGAAGGGTGTTAGGTATTTTTGTGTCGTTTCGTATCTGTTTTTCGTGTTGGACACGCTGTGCACACACGTACACTGTGTCCTGCTACTCGGGCTAGTTTTCTCCCTGTGTCGGACACGAGGACACGCCATTTTTGGCGAGGATGATGAGGCATAGACTGACATCATCCTCCCAAAAGATGGGAGCGCGGGGTTGTGTGTGCGAGGAGAAATCCTCCTCGCACTGGCCGCAATGGCCGCGCACGCGCGCTGTGCACGCGTGGGATTCGACCACTGACACGGCTCTAAAGCCGACACGACACGCACCTAGGACACTGTGCAGGGGCATACACGTGTAGCCCTATAGGTGGCGAACATGTGGGCACGAGCACGAGTCGTGTCGTGCCCCGTGTCACGCACAGGACACGCGTGCATGCGTGCACGACGCAGCGCACTGTCTGTGTACATGTGCGTGTCTGTGTGTGTTTGGACACGCTCGTGTCCACTTGGTGGGACACGAATGACTCGTGGGACACGGGTACAAGTGGTGAATGGGTTACCAACCAATTATTGGTCATTTTAGCACGATTTTGGTGTTCAATTTCGAATTTCCTGTTTCCACTAATACCATGGGTGATTTTCGAAATCCTGAACTGTGATTTCAGTTTAAATTAATTTTTATGATGTTCTAAATTGCCACATTGATTCATACATGTGTAATAGGACTTGCTAGATGGGTGTTACATATTAGTTTTGGTTTTTGCACTTGATAATGGATTTTCGTAGTTGGAATGATACGAAATGTTGACTGATACACCCTACCTGTTTCAATCCTGAAATTTTTCTTTTTGTAAAAACTGATTTTGGAAGTTTTATTGCCATGGTTAAATTCCCTACCTTATGTTTAGTTCACTGTTAGTTATGTCTAAATACTTGGGTTTGATTGATGTTAGGAATGAGGTTTCGTTTTGATCTTGAATGTTAAATTGATATAGCAAACTGTCATTTAAATCTGATTTTGCATTGCCTTCATTCCCTTGCCAACTCCTGAGATCTAATCTCAGTTTTCCTGAGAGTATAGCCTAATATGTTCTCCTATGTGATTTCTAAGGATGTGTTGAATTTGGCTGTGTATTGATTGGGATTGGGCTCAAAAACTGAATGTTAAATTAGGGTCCTGTTTGGACTGTTTTAACTGATTTGGGATATGGTTTTAAACTGAGTTTGGACTGTTAACTGATGTTGTTTCCTATAATTTGAATCTGGATTTGAAGGGGGGTTTTATCCATGTGTATTATCTGAGTTTTGGGGTGAATATTGAACATAGTTTTAGAGGGGGATTTCAATGTATAAACTGAGATTGAATGGAGGGTTTAAACTGTTTTTATTGGGTTTGTTGGACTGTTGTTAACACTTATGAAATAACGTGTAGGCAACTCTAGAGGGGGGTGAATAGAGTTTGTGTCAATAATCACCAAATAAAAATTAACTCTATATCACCTCCACAAAAATAACTATCAAGATAGTAAATAAATCAGAAATAAATGCGGAAGTAAATAAAGATCAGAAGAGCATTCGCAGACACAGCAGTTTTAACCTGGTTTCCCTCGTGGAGGACTAGTCCAGGCCTGAGAACTCTAGCTCAGGATTAAATCCACTATTTGTGAAATAGTAGTTACACCCCGTGCCTTTTCTTCAGAAGAGCACGTCAACTTCTTACAGATTCGCGTGGCGAAACTTGGAATTGTCCAAGTGACTTTTCTTTCCCTCTTGCACACAACTTCTAGCTGATATCGCACTGAGCACCTTGGGCTAAGGAGAGTTGTGGCTTAGGAGATATGGAAGAATGAGGCTTGGAGTAGTAGAGCTTAGAAAGCTTGAATATTTGAAGGTAAGAGATGATTTGAAATGAAAGAATTCAAGCTCTATTTATACTACTCTGGGGAGGCAGAATTCGGCCAGAATTCTGCCCCAAGAATTCAAATTTTCGAACGTTGGACAGCTTGTAGCAAGTAGGCCCTAAAAATCAGGGTGCTAGAAATCAGGGGACAGAGTTCAGCCCGAACTCTGTGTGGAGGCAGAGTTCGGCCCGAACTCTGTGTGGAGGCAGAGTTCGGCCCGAACTCTGTGTGGAGGCAGAGTTCGGCCCGAACTCTGTCTCCAGAAGACAGAATTGGTCCATTGGGCTTTTGGGCTTTGTGGAGCTTGGGCTTGGTTCAGGAATTGGTCTGTTTGTATGGTAGAGTTTGGAGAGATATGTCTAGGGGTTGAGATGACTCAGTGCGACTCAACGTACACATTCTCCTAGACTCAATAAAATAAAGATTACAGACTTGGAACAAATAGGAAAACCAAGAGCCCTTTGATGACGCCTTTCTTCTGATATCTGAGCAGAACTGAAGACGTCTTTTTCCTTGACAGCAGTCGTCCGAAGATAAACATATATAGAAATCTGAATACCTTTCGGGGGCTTCTCCCCCGAACCCCCGATGGGGGGGCGCTGTCCCCTCAACCCCTGTCCGCTGACCGGGCAGCGGAACCCCCGATGCGAGGCCCCGGATAGGTCGCTAGGCGGTTCGAAGAAATCTCTTTGTATGACGCCGTCTTTGCTCCATCATTAATTATTCATTGCCTATGTCCTTCTTTGATCATGTTTGATCATGCTTACTGCATGTCTACAAAATACATGTTAGGCAAGAAAAATATGTTGTAGTATAATACAAGCATGTCAATATAATATAGGACAGTTAGGACAATTCTAAGTTTAAGTAGCAACATGATAGTGAGTATATGAATATTAGTGACATCATTATGTTAAACTTAACTGATTAGCCATATTCAAAAACACGATGTAATTATTGGGCCAACAATCTCCCCCTTTTTGATTATGGCAAATCGGTTAAGTTTAAGACAGATACGATATAAGCATGTATCACTAATAAACACATATTATGTGCTAACTTAAACTTATTTCTCCCCCTTTGACATGATCAAAAAATAAGCTCCTCTGTAATAAGAGATAAACCGAACTCAAGCATAAGTAAAAGAGGAAGGCATAGACAATCATGATCAAGATATACTAAATGTGGAACAATGGAAGAAGTGTGTAAAGACAAGTATAGAAACTACATACCCAATGTAGAGTGCCAAATAGAAAATAGCTTGTCAAGACACAAATAGTTGGTAAAACTAAAAGAATTTGAAAAAAAATCAATAGATAGTTTACCAACAAGGTGAAATCCAAGAAAGACATCCAAAAACATAGTATTACATGAAATCCAAGAAAGACATCCAAAAACTTTTGGAAGATAATTATAAAAAAAAATTCAGTCAAAAACCATAGGGATAAGATAATTGCAAATAATAGATATCAAAGTAGAAAGATACCAATTGAGATATTGAAATAGACAAACTTGATATCAATTGAAATATACAAACTTGAAACATTGATCAATGAAACTATGATAGTCATAATTGCCCATAGATAAATAATGAAACAAAATAAATGAATGATCAATGTAAAATAGAAGCAATTGATATAAAAAGATCTCATTATTTGCAAATCTATTTGCTTATCCAAAATTCATGCATTTGAACTCAATTATCTTATCATGCTATATGAATACCCTTTAGAAAAACATGAAGGTAAAGGAGAAAAATGTTTGAGAAAGAGAAATTCAGTCGACGTAAATGCTCCCCCTCAAACTATTACCAATATAGATGAAATCATGAATTTTGGGTAAATCCTCAACAAGGAAAGCCAAATCAATTAAGCATATAAGGAAAAACCAAATCAAAGAAAGCACAATAGTCATCAAGGTAAAATACAAAAGTAAATATTAATGAGATGACTCATATAAAAGAGAGAGATAATATGATGAAAACAATTGCATAAACTCTTATAAACCTTTCACAAAATAACAGTATCATAACCTCAAACACTAAGATATAAATAATGATAAAAATATGGGGTCAATGATGAACTAGGTATACGACATATTAAAGGGTATAAATGAATTGAACCAATTTATTTGCTCCCCCTTAAAATATGCGTACCTAGTTTCCAAAGCACTTATAGCAAATAAAAAATTGATAACTTCAAGATCTAGGGGTAAATCAACTATTGATTTCTCCCCCTTGCTCAATGCATATAAGGCTATAAAGACGTCATAAAACAAATAATGTCATCTTTAGAAGAGATATCCAATAAATAGTCACTAAAGATGAACGATCAAAATAATATCTTAATTAAGTACATATAATCAAAAGATGACATACATTAGCCTATATAGAAGAATCTCATATTTAAATATGATAGATCAATGCATGTTACCTTTTGAGAAAAAGATCATCATGAAAAGAAATAAGGTCCATTAAAAACAATCATGATGAGAATCACAATATAGCTCAAAAGATAAAACTAAAGAAAAATATCATCATGAATAAAGTCAATTAAATCAATCATGATAAAAGTCAAAATATAGCTCAAAAATAAAAAATAAATCTCAAATAACATGTCCATGATTATCTAATTGATCAATTTATTGCTTTACAAGGACTATGTATGTTTTACCACATATGTACCCATCAACGGGTAATAATCCAACCTTGCTAATACTAAATGAGAAACCAATAAAGTTCAAATAGCAAAGAGCATATGTGATAATCCATGAGTAGTCAAAGTAAAGTAATTAACTTGATAACCGCATAATTAGATAATATAGGACTAGTCAACTATTAGGATCATTTATCAATAAAAGTAAACATGATCCAACGAATCTCATCAAGAGAAAATCCTAAATCCATATTTATAATACAATCTTACAAATCGATAAAAATATGGAGAGAAAAAGTCAATCTCATTTAAATTATTACAGATTTAATCTAAAGAGATGTAATCTGATAATATGATAAAATCATGACTACAAAAGATGAGAGAAGTTTAAAAGATGCTTATCAATGACTAGTATGGAAGAAAGTTAAAGCGATGAATCACAAACCTTAATGGAAACAAGATTAAAAACTTTGTCAAACTAATTTTAGAGGCCAAACATATGTATCTAAAATAGAATACAAATCACATCAAGAAAATTCAAAAATCTTATTTTTGTAAACTAGCATATCACATATAGATTGAAATTCAAGAAGATAGCTAGATGAGTGAAAGTGAACAAAAATTATGTAGCTTAACAATACATCGCAAATACGCAAGCTAGCTACATAACTAATTAAGATTAATGAGATAGGCCATTAACATGATAAATGTGCTCATTAAATCTTAAGTCACTAACACTAAAAATACATGCTTAAGCATAGAGTTCACAATGAGGGCAATACATTTTGAATGATCAAAATGATTTATATACTCTTTGTTAAGCAGGGATAAGAGTATAAGATAGCAAGTAAATGAATTAGACTCTCATCAAGTAAAGGACAAAATAGATGTTCATGAAAAAACAATAAAGCAAATCTCTTTGCCAAAAATATTGAGATTAACCCAAGATAATGAAATAATAGATTGATCTAGAGAGTGCAAAATTATAACCATTATGAAAGTGTATTCTCTAGAAATGGAAAATCTCAACGTAAAAGTTCAACCCATAGTAGCTAAAGATATGAGAAGTATGATATATCAATTACATGTATTCTCATGTGCTACAAAATATCATTGGGCAATAATAATAAAATATTTATAGCTCAAATATAAGGCTAGATATGATGAAGTATTCTGGAACTTAGGAGAGGATCCAGAACTAGATAATGGTTGCAAGTAGACCTTAACAAATCTTAAGTCTATAAAGTGTTGATCACTTTGGGTTAGCTGTAGGGGCCGGTTCCCAGCTAGCGGTAGTCCGAAGACTAGTGCACCGTGTCGCTTCAGGCTATTTACACCTGTATGACAGAAGGACCCTTTCGGCTTGTTCCCAAAATGTTCTTTACTTTTAAGAAATTAGATTTAAAGGAATATATGCAGTATCATCAAACAACATCAAAGTATAAAAATTCCTATGAATAAGAGAGGTAAATACCCAAATAATAATGAAAGAATGATCATCAAAATTTGCTAAGAATATTTTCAAAACAAATATTTTCATAAAACACTTTATGAAAATAAATATATAGAAGATTCATACTCAAAATAAGTATGATGACCTCAACAAGTAAGGTAAAGCACAAAACCAAGCAATTCTTAAAAGAACTTCCATAAAAGTCATGAATAAGACACTAATAAATATTTTCTCTCAACATTCCAACTTAAAGGCATTTGAATAAATAACTATCAACATTTGGAATCAATAATGGCCATTGGATCTATAATTTGATCAACGGCTGAGGCTGTTTCTGGTTCTGGAACAGCCAGGCCGAATTCGGCCCGAACTCTGGTAAGGGCAGAGTTCGGCCCAAACTCTGGTAAGGGCAGAGTTCGGCCCGAATTCCGGATTCTGGTGACAGAACTGGAATCAGGCTGAAAATTGGTTAAGCGAAAAAGATCAAAATAAGAGTGAAAGACATGTATCCATAAAGTCAACAAATAAAAGCCAATAAGATATCATCAAAAAGAAGACTTTAAGGAATAAGCTAATTGATTCAAGTAGAGATAACACAAATTTAGTCAAAAGAATCAATATCTAAATTATAAGGTAAGCACAAGTATGAATAAATACTCTTCAAAATAATATGAAACTTGAGCTTATCTCATATGTCCACAAAAAGATATTTATAGAAAAATAGATATCAATATAAGAAATACATGAACTACATAGAAAAATAAATATATTCATGTATCATTAATAAATATTGAAAACCATCACAAATTAAATAAAATGTATAAATAAACTTTATTGGGCAGAGACTTAATAGATTCTCAAGAGGATAATCAAAATAAAACACGAGAATCAATAATGAATATATTATGTAAGCACAAGGTTAAAAAGAAGTATAAGTATATACTTATCAAGTGATAAGAAGCTTGTGCTAAACACATATATTCACAAATACCAATGATATACTAAATACAAATTGGCAAGAAGTAACTATCTCAAAACTTTTAAAGATGAAGAGTTAAAATCATATTAACTCAAATCAAAACCAAGTTCATATGGACTAGAGTGATATGCATGCTTTATAAATAAGGATTAAGAAAAAAACGAGCATGCATATATAGATGTGTCACACTACTAGAAAATGAGTGATAAACTATATAGTGTGAACTAGTCATTAAAGCTAAGTAATTAGTCATGCTAGATAAAAGAAATAATAAGAAAATTAACTAAGCATGATAGTATTATATCTCACATTGATTTATATAATAAGCAACTAAAGGATATCAATGTTAACTAGTAGCCAGACATCAAGAGAAACATGCTAGATTCTACAAATATAAGCCATTTAAAGAGAATCGTTTAGCATGTTACCAAAGTGGCTCTAGTGGCCATACTTGTGTTGGTGCAATTGCTTGGAAGATAACCTTTGAGCTTTGCAACCACCAACACGCTTCCTTGGTGCTATGTCTTGATACAAGTAGCTCCACCTACAATATTAGACGAAGACTTTGGTATCCAAATAAACTTGGATCCACATTTGTTAGCTTTAGGGACCCATATACTATTTACTCTAGCATTGGTAGAAAAACTCCTACGAATAGGACAAGTTACACTCATGTGTCCAATGCGAGAGCAATAGAAGCACCTAATACTAGTGTGTGCACATGTATCGAAATGAGCATGATTATGAACATGTGACATACTAGAATGATGAATATTTCTAGAGTGAGCATGCATGGATTTGGTCTTAAGACTATCATGTTCTAATAGCAAATCATTATGCACACAAGTAAGAGAATCAAATTTAGCATTTAAAGCATAATTCTCTTTTTTAAATAAATCAATTCTAGAAATAAAATCATTATTTTGTTTCTTTAAAGAGTCAATAGAAGAATCATGCAAATGATTTAGTTCATGTGCTTGCTTCTTAAGATCTTCTATTGATGAGGAAAGAGATTTGATTTTCACAATTAAAGAATCATTCAAACTCTTTAAAGAAACACAAGATGAGTTTTGAGAGTCAAGTCTAGATAATAAAATATTGTTTTTATTTCTCAAAAACTCATTAGCTTCTTCTAAATGAATAACCTTTTCTACAAGTTCTTCATTTGTAGAATGAAAAGCCTTAGCAAACTTTAAGGATTGGTTAGCCATGGCTTTCCACTTAGAGCACTTATTACATTTAGAAGAAACATGATTGTCTATGCTACTAGAAGTAAAACCCTCTTCATCGGAGGAGGAAGAATACGATGCCATACACAAATAAACAAGGATCTACTCTAAGAATGTTAAGCCTAACAATAGAGACCTTGCTCTGATACCAATTGAAATAACGTGTAGGCAACTCTAGAGGGGGGTGAATAGAGTTTGTGTCAATAATCACCAAATAAAAATTAACTCTATATCACCTCCACAAAAACAACTATCAAGATAGTAAATAAATCAGAAATAAATGCGAAAGTAAATAAAGATCAGAAGAGCATTCGCAGACACAGCAGTTTTAACCTGGTTTCCCTCGTGGAGGACTAGTCCAGGCCTGAGAACTCTAGCTCAGGATTAATTCCACTATTTGTGAAATAGTAGTTATACCCCGTGCCTTTTCTTCAGAAGAGCACGTCAACTTCTTACAGATTCGCAGTGGCAAAACTTAGAATTGTCCAAGTGACTTTTCTTTCCCTCTTGCACACAACTTCTAGCTGATATCGTACTGAGCACCTTGGGCTAAGGAGAGTTGTGGCTTAGGAGATATGGAAGAATGAGGCTTGGAGTAGTAGAGCTTAGAAAGCTTGAATATTTGAAGGTAAGAGATGATTTGAAATGAAAGAATTCAAGCTCTATTTATACTACTCTGGGAAGACAGAATTCGGCCAGAATTCTGCCCCAAGAATTCAAATTTTCGAACGTTGGACAGCTTATAGCAAGCAGGCCCTAAAAATCAGGGTGCTGGAAATCAGGGGACAGAGTTCAGCCCAAACTCTGTGTGGAGGCAGAGTTCGGCCCGAACTCTGTCTCCAGAAGACAGAATTGGTCCATTGGGCTTTTGGGCTTTGTGGAGCTTGGGCTTGGTTCAGGAATTGGTCTGTTTGTATGGTAGAGTTTGGAGAGATATGTCTAGGGGTTGAGATGACTCAGTGCGACTCAACGTACACATTCTCCTAGACTCAATAAAATGAAGATTACAGACTTGGAACAAATAGAAAAACCAAGAGCCCTTTGATGACGCCTTTCTTCTGATATCTGAGCAGAACTGAAGACGTCTTTTTCATTGACAGCAGTCGTCCGAAGATAAACAGATCTGGAAATCTGAATACCTTTCGGGGGCTTCACCCCCGAACTCCCGATGGGGGGGCGCTGTCCCCTCGACCCCTGTCCGCTGACCAGGCAGCAGAACCCCCGATGCGAGGCCCCGATAGGTCGCTAGGCGGTTCGAAGAAATCTTTTTGTATGACGCCGTCTTTGCTCCATCATTAATTATTCATTGCCTATGTCCTGCTTTGATCATGTTTGATCATGCTTACTGCATGTCTACAAAATACATGTTAGGCGAGAAAAATATGTTGCAGTACAATACAAGCATGTCAATATAATATAGGACAGTTAGGACAATTCTAAGTTTAAGTAGCAACATGATAGTGAGTATATGAATATTAGTGACATCATTATGTTAAACTTAACTGATTAGCCATATTCAAAAACACGATGTAATCATTGGGCCAACAACTTAAAACTGAGAATTTCATTAGGACTGTTTTGAACTGTTTTTGGGTTCCTCTCTGTGAATATTGAACTAAGATTGGGGCTTGTAATATCTGAGTTTGTACACTGTTTGCTCACTGTCCTCTAGTCACACACACCTATGTAACATGCCTATGTCTCTCCACACACACAAGCCTAACACACTCTATCACACATGTTAGCCTAGGTTTCATGTTACACACATGTCTCCCCTCACATGCCTCACTGCCCTCTCACCACACTCTTGACACTCTAGCTCTACACATACAAGCCCACATGCCCTCACTCTCACTCATGACACACACACACACCTTGAATATTCATATGTTTCCCCCTTTCACTTCACTCTTTTCATATGTATTTATATATGATTGAGAAATATATGTATATATATATATATACATAGGTTCCTATATATATATATATATATATATATATATATATATATATATATATATATATATATATATATGTAGGTTCCTATAGATAATGTATGTGTGTTAATGTATATGTATGATATAAGGTATTATATATTATGATATAGGGTATGGATGATATTGTATAGTGGCTATAGGTTATGTATTTCAAGTTATATTATATAGCCTTGTCAATGTGTGTTTTTGGATATTAATATGTGTATCCTATATTAGATTATATATATATTGGGTGCATTATAGTTAGGCTTATAGAGTGACATGTAGATGAGTTATGGGTTGGCTATAGCATGGTATGCCTAGTATGGAGTCTAGAATAGACTGTTTAGCCTTGTTAGGACCTAGAATGACTTGTTAGACCTAGAATAGACTAGTTTGACTAGTTTGACTTAGGTTTGACTTGGTTGACCTAGTTTGACTTCTAGGGTTAACCAGAGTTGACCAAAAGTTGACTTTGGTCTAGATTGACCTAGATTCATGAAGAATGCATTGATTTGCATCTTATTATCATTGTAGACTCATAGTGACTTGTACTGTTCTATAGGAGACAGACACCACTCCTCGGACAGTATATATTCTCCAGATTCACCGGATACAGGCGAGTACATTCTCTGATAGTTCTTTCATTTATTTGATGATCACTGTGATTCAGTTCTAGTATAGTTCTATTTGATTCTCTGTCACAACATGTATTAATATTTTAGATTTATTTACTCGCAATACATGTACTTGATTTGTCTAACCCTATTACTCGAATCACTCACAAGACTCATCTACTCGAAACACCTATAAGTATTAAATGTACAAATCATACAAGAATCATCATTACAAGAATGATAGCCATCGCTGCTGGGCCCGGTATACGATGTGCCGTATTCAACAAGAATCACCAAACAAGAATGATAGCCATCGCCGCTTGGCCGAGCGTGCGATGTGCCGTATTACAAGAATGATAGCCATCACCGCTTGGCCGAGCGTACGATGTGCCGTTTTACAAGAATGATAGCCATCACCGCTTGGCCGAGCGTGCGATGTGCCGTACTCATTAAAAGAATCACCTACAAGGATTAGTGTACAAGAATCTTACAAGAATCACTTCACTCACATCATTGAGAAGAATCATCTACTAGAATCGTCATGTACAAGAATTATTTACTAGACTCAAATTGTATTAGACTCACATTGGGATTACACTCAACTTACATTGTACAAACTAGACTTATAACATGTTACCCTAGTTCAGCTAGCTCTTATTTTGCAGTCTTCCTTGCCATCATTTTTCTTTTATTTCATTACCTTACTTTTCTTGTACCTTTGCTATTTCTCTACATCATTACCTGTATAAAACTGCCATTATTATCAATATAACTGTCTATAACTGTTTTATAGTATTTGTCATTACTTGGATTTTTTGGATGAGATGTGCTCGTTCCTGTCCTGACTGGACCTGTTGAAAATTTTATAGATGATTGCCCTTAGGACACATGCCCTATAGTTTACAGACCAGGAGATGGCTTAGCTACCTATGGCCCCGACACTCAGGAGTGATCGGGAGTTTAGCTAGTCTGTCTCGTTTTAGTTTCCTGTTTAGAACTGGAGTTGTATATAGAGATTTGAGACTTGAGATGTATTTGAGATTGTTTGAGTTTGTTGTTATTTTATTAGTAGTTTTGTTGTCTTCAAATTCTTAGTTATATTTCGGTGTTATCTTATCGTGCTTAGACTATGATTGAGTTACACCATATCTTATACTTGTCCTCCATTCAGAGTTGATCATGATGAGTACATTATATACTGTATGAGTTGATGATTAGTTAGAGACTTAGAACAATGTTCTACCGCCGACACTACGGCGTAGGCTGGGCGCTGTTACATACTCGTACCCTCACAGTTGGTGTGGGTCATGACACGTTTTTAGTGGTGGCCCATACAGGTCGAGAGTCAGATTAGTGCGATATCGTGGTAGTACGGCAACTTAGTTGTACTGCTGCGAGCCTACGATAGGATTGAGAGATAGGCTTTACCGGAGAGGCACTCAATCACAGTTAGGACTACTTGAGAGATTCCTGGATGACCCTTGAGAATCTCATTATGAACTTCGATTTGAAAATTCTTTTCCTCTTGTTTTGATTCACCCTCACTCCTTGATGTTTAAAGAATCTTAGACTATTAACTTCCTTCATCGTATCCTTACCTATATTTTGTCTATCTTATGTTGCTAATTTAGCACCAGTTTGTGAGCTTATCTTATTCGAGCTTGATCATGACATATTTTATTGGGGGCCGGCACCCACTAACATATTGTCTAATTAGAACCAGTGCATGATGGTCTGATCAACCTATTGCATTTTTGTTCGCTTTTCATATGTTATTCTATGTGGAGGAAGACATGGTTAAATTTGCCTTAGAGTCTCATCCACGACAGCTTTGGCAATTCTCTCTTTGAATTATTTCCATCGCCTATGAACCACATATTGTACTTAATAGCATCGTCTTTGAACTCTTTATTGTTTTGCCTTTCGCATATTTCAGAAAGAAAAGGCACTGAGGTATCATGTTTAGTTTCCCTATCCAAAGGAAGAAATTGCCTTATTTCTATATCCTTGCATCATCCTTTAAATTCTAATTCTTTGATCGTGACCAGTTGACCGGGTCATTCTCCTTATCATCCAGTGTTTGGGGTCATATTCAATTGAATAAATTCAATTGTGACATGGATACCAAATCTTGGACACTCGTGCTCAGACTTCAATGGCATCATTCTCCATCTTGTCCAAACTTCAATATATCCTGAAATTGGTCAACTTAGATCGTGCCGGGACTAAATCTTTTTTTATATATTATATTATTGGATTTCAATGCTATTGACACTCGTGCCTTAACCCTTCGATTTTGATCATCTTTGGAAGGGAAATCCTTCATAATAAATTCCTAGTTGTCTTTACCAGTTTCATATAGGATGGTAGACTGTCCCTTTGTACCTCCTTTTGAGGGAGCTAGGCCACCTGTAGCTCAGCACCAGAGGGGTGGAGCTTTTGCGATGGCATCCGAGGAGGCTGACGTTGCAGGTGATGGATTAGCAGGTTCGACCTTCTTGTTCTTCCTCTCCACTTTCATGTGTGATTTCCCTTAGTACCTGCCAGGATATTGCTTGTGATTGCTAGATAGTATAGCTACCCTGCTCGAGACTGTGGAATCATGACCAGTAGGATTGTATTGCTTCGAATTTATTGATTGGGGGTTTGACCTAGTAGGGATACGACCATTTTAATTTCGAGGACAAAATTTTTCTAAGGGGGGTAGGATTGTAACACCCATTTTTTCAGATGAGGATATTTTTGAAATTTTGTAATTATAATAATTATTATTGATATTTAAATCATATTGTAATTTTTGGTGATTTTTAATAATTTTTTAAACTATTTAAAAACTGCTTTGAGTCATGACTTGTGATTTTGATGTGCTGCCAGTGAAACCCTATAGACTGCATGACTTAGAGCCTAACCATGTCGTTAGGATATTTAATTATCATTTTGAGCCTAGGGATAATTTGGTCATTTTGACTTATTGGAATTATTTAATAATTTATTGAAATGGTGATTCCTAGTTTGGGCTTTGACTTATAGAGACTTGTAGACTAGTCTAGAACCTAACCCTAGCTATTGTAACCCTAGACTAACTTAGGTTAACCTATTTTTTAGTCATTAGAAATGAATCTTGGAATAGAAGGATTAGTTTGAGTGGAATCATTTTATGATTTGTGGTTTCATGAAATGACTTATGATTTCATGACTTAATGACTTATGACTTGGCCCATGGCCCATAACTAGAAGCCCTAACCCTAACCAAACCCTAAATGAACAGCCATATAGGGATCCCCACCCTATTTAAACACTTATTCATTAGGGCTTGCCTCTTTTTATCATTCCAACACTTGGAGAAAAGAAAAGGTATTGTCCCCCTTCCAAAAATAATTATAAATCCATTTTAATTCCTTTTTAATCCTAGTATTTTGCAATAGGTTCTAATTTCTGTATATTTTATAATTCTGGAGGTTAATCTCGGCTTTGGGCTCATTTGGAGCATTTGGCCATCAAGAAGAACACCCCCCATTTGGAGCTTTTCTATTCAATTTGCACCTATAGGTAAAACCCTTTAAATTGTTTTAAATTGCTGTTTTCTTTGCATTTAGGGATAGATCTAGGAGTCCCCTAGCTGTCCCTGGAATTTGGGCACAATTCGTGTCAGTTTCGTGTCCGTATCGGACACGTATCCATTTGATAGGCTAGGTGTTCGATAGAATGCCCCTTAGGAATTTATTTTCGATTTTTGAAAATGTAATTACAGGGATTGGTAGATCTTAGTATGTACATTAAATTTTGTGAAGGGTGTTAGGTATTTCTGTGTCATTTTGTGTCTGTTTTTCGTGTTGGACACGCTGTGCACACACGTACACTGTGTCCTGCTACTCGGGCTGGTTTTCTCCATATGTCGGACACGAGGACACGCCATTTTTGGAGAGGATGATGAGGCATAGACTGACATCATCCTCCCAAAAGATAGGAGCACGGGGTTGCGTGTGCAAGGAGAAATCCTCCTCGCACTGGCCGCGTGCGCGCGCTGTGCACGCGTGGGATTCGACCACTGACACGGCTCTAAAGCCGACACGACACGCACCTAGGACACTGTGCAGGGGCATACACGTGTAGCCCTATAGGTGGCAAACACGTAGGCACGAGCACGAGTCGTGTCGTGCCCCGTGTCACGTGCAGGACACGCGTGCATGCGTGCACGACGCAGCGCACTGTTTGTGCACATGTGCGTGTCTGTGTGTGTTTGGACACGCTCGTGTCCACTTGGTGGGACACGAATGACTCGTGGGACACGGGTACAAGTTGTGAATGGGTTACCAACCATTGATTGGTCATTTTAGCACGATTTTGGTGTTCAATTTTGAATTTCCTGTTTCCACTGATACCATGGGTGATTTTCGAAATCCTGAACTGTGATTTCAGTTTAAATTAATTTTTATGATGTTCTAAATTGCCACATTAATTCACACATGTGTAATAAGACTTGCTAGATGGGTGTTACATATTAGTTTTGGTTTTTGCACTTGATAATGGATTTTCGTAGTTGGAATGATACAAAATGTTGACTGATACACCCTACCTGTTTCAATCCTGAAATTTTCCTTTTTGTAAAAACTGATTTTAGAAGTTTTATTGCCATGGTTAAATTCCCTTCCTTATGTTTAGTTCACTGTTAGTTATGTCTAAATACTTGGGTTTGATTGATGTTAGGAATGAGGTTTCGTTCTGATCTTGAATGTTAAATTGATATAGCAAACTGTCATTTAAATCTGATTTCGCATTGCCTTCATTCCCTTGCCAACTCCTGAGATTTAATCTCAGTTTTCCTGAGAGTATAGCCTAATATGTTCTCCTATGTGATTTCTAAGGGTGTGTTGAATTTGGCTGTGTATTGATTGGGATTGGGCTAAAAAAACTGAATGTTAAATTAGGGTCCTGTTTGGACTGTTTTAACTGATTTAGGATATAGTTTTAAACTGAGTTTGGACTGTTAACTGATGTTGTTTCCTATAATTTGAATATGGATTTGAAGAGGGGGGGTTTTATCCATGTGTATTATCTGAGTTTTGGGGTGAATATTGAACTTGGTTTTAGAGGGGGATTTCAATGTATAAACTGAGATTGAATGGAGGGTTTAAACTATTTTTATTGGGTTTGTTGGACTGTTGTTAACACTTAAAACGGAGAATTTAATTAGGACTGTTTTGAACTGTTTTTGGGTTCCTCTATGTGAATATTGAACTGAGATTGGGGCTTGTATTATCTGAGTTTGTATACTGTTTGCTCACTGTCCTCTAGTCACACACACCTATGTAACATGCCTATGTCTCTCCACACACACAAGCCTAACACACTCTATCACACATGTTAGCCTAGGTTTCATGTTACACACATGTCTCCCCTCACATTCCTCACTGCCCTCTCACCACACTCTTGACACTCTAGCTCTACACACACAAGCCCACATGCCCTCACTCTCACTCATGACACACACACACACCTTGAATATTCATATGTTTCCCCCTTTCACTCTTTTCATATGTATATATATATGATTGAGAAATATATATATATATATATATATATATATATATATATATATATATATATATATATATATATATATATATATATATATATATATATATATATGTATATATATATAGGTTCCTATAGATAATGTATGTGTGTTAATGTATATGTATGATATAAGGTATTATATATTATGATATAGGGTATGGATGATATTGGATAGTGGCTATAGGTTATGTATTTCAAGTTATATTATATAGCCTTGTCAATGTGTGTTTTTAGATATTAATGTGTGTATCCTATATTAGATTATATATATATTGGGTGCATTATAGTTAGGCTTATAGAGTGCCATGTAGATGTGTTATGGGTTGGCTATGGCATGTTATGCCTAGTATGGAGTCTAGAATAGACTGTTTAGCCTTGTTAGGACCTAGAATGGCTTGTTAGACCTAGAATAGACTAGTTTGACTAGTTTGACTTAGGTTTGACTTGGTTGACCTAGTTTGACTTCTAGGGTTAACCAAAGTTGACCAAGAGTTGACTTTGGTCTAGATTGATCTAGATTCATGAAGAATTCATTGATTTGCATCTTATTATCATTGTAGACTCATAGTGACTTGTATTGTTCTATAGGAGACATACACCACTCTTCGGACAGTATATATTCTCCAGAATCATCGGATACAGGCGAGTACATTCTCTGATAGTTCTTTCATTTATTTGATGATTACTGTGATTCAGTTCTAGTATAGTTCTATTTGATTCTCTGTCACAACATGTATTAATATTTTAGATTCATTTACTCACAATACATGTACTTGATTTGTCTAACCCTATTACTTGAATCACTCACAAGACTCATCTACTCGAAACACCTACAAGTATTAAATGTACAAATCATACAAGAATCATCATTACAAGAACGATAGCCATCGTTGCTGGGCCCGGTATGCGATGTGCCGTATTCAACAAGAATCACCAAACAAGAATGATAGCCATCGCCGCTTGGCCGAGCGTGCGATGTGCCGTATTACAAGAATGATAGCCATCACCGTTTGGCCGAGCGTACGATGTGCCGTATTACAAGAATGATAGCCATCACCGCTTGGCCGAGCGTGAGATGTGTCGTACTCATTACAAGAATCACCTACAAGGATTAGTGTACAAGAATCTTACAAGAATCACTTCACTCAAATCATTGAGAAGAATCATCTACTAGAATCATCATGTACAAGAATCATTTACTAGACTCAAATTGTTTTAGACTCACATTGGGATTACACTCAACTTACATTGTACAAACTGGACTTATAACATGTTACCCTAGTTCAGCTAGATCTTATTTTGCAGTCTTCCTTGCCATCATTTTTCTTTTATTTCATTACCTTACTTTCCTTGTACCTTTGCTATTTCTCTACATCATTACCTGTATAAAACTGCCATTATTATCAATATAACTATCTATAACTGTTTTATAGTATTTGTCATTACTTGGATTTTTTGGATGAGATGTGCTCGTTCCTGTCCTGACTGGACCTGTTGAAAATTTTACAGATGATTGCCCTGAGGACACATGCCCTACAGTTTACAGACCAGGAGATAGCTTAGCTACCTATGGCCCCGACACTCAGGAGTGATCGGGAGTTTAGCTAGTCTGTCTCGTTTTAGTTTCCTGTTTAGAACTGGAGTTGTATATAGAGATTTGAGACTTGAGATGTATTTGAGATTGTTTGAGTTTGTTGTTATTTTATTAGTAGTTTTGTTGTCTTCAAATTCTTAGTTATATTTCGGTGTTATCTTATCGTGCTTAGACTGTGATTGAGTTACACCATATCTTATACTTGTCCTCCGTTCGGAGTTGATCATGATGAGTACATTATATACTGCATGAGTTGATGATTAGTTAGAGACTTAGAACAGCGTTCTATCGCCGACATTGCGGCGTAGGCTGGGCACTGTTACGTACTCGTACCCTCACAGTGGGTGCGGGTCGTGATACTGGGTCAATTAGAATGCGATCGACTTTCATGGTGTCCACATACCCCGTGAAATAGAGAGGACTATCATGACGATTGTCTTCTAACAACATGTCATCTTGTGTAAAAGTAATGTTGGGCATTAATTCAAATACACTATCAAAATGTGAACAGCTGACTGGCTCCTTTTCAGGCTTCTTAAGAAGAGTAAGACAAGCATCAGCCTGCATCAAAGCTTCACTTAACGTTTCTCGAGTTTCTTTTGAGAGATGTAAGAGTACAAAGATTGACAATCTCGTTGGAGTATTGGACAATTGAGCCAATATATCAAAGTTATATGGCTTTTCGAGTCCAAGAGACGAGGATTTTTTCAATGCTTTGTCAAAGCGAACAGGTTGTTTTCTCTTGTCTGCTGATGTGGGTTTAGAAGGAGTTGGTTCAGCTACCGGCGGGGATGTAGATGGTATATTCTCTGCAGGAGAAGATAATGTAGGAGGAGCATCAGGAGATGGAGCAGGATTCTCTTGATTTTTGGGATATTCCCGAAGATAGGGTTTCCCAGATCTAGTGCCCATTAGAATTTCTTCTTCTGCTACTGGTTCAAAGGATACCATGTTGCAGCTTTTAGATTTAGCTTTAGAGTGCTTCTTTTGTTTAGAAGAGGAAGGCATTTCAAAATTTGCCACCAGATCTGGATGAATTCACATAATCTCTCCTCTGTCAGTCGATAGTGGAACAAGACCTTCATTTTGGGGATGTAGGAGATTCACGATCTCAAGAGTAGTCCTTGGAATGGGGACAACACCATCTTGTACAAGTTGTGGTAGAAAATCACCGAATTGTAGAGAATTCATATTAGCAGTCACCGTCTTCTCGTCCTGCTGAAGAGTAATTGCTCCAGAGTTGACCAACTCCTGGATTTTGCCCTAGAGCACATAACATGCTCTAGTTGGATGCCCTATAAATCTGTGATAAACACAATATTTAGGGTGATCGATTTTACCCACTTCTTCTGGCCATTTTACCTCTGGCAGCTGAAGCTTATTGTTTTTGATCAAGCAATCAAAGATGCTCAAAGTATCATCTTCATCGAAAGAATACTCATCTTTTGGACGAGTTATTTTCGACGGTGGTGCTGATGGAGTAGATGTTGTCTGAGTGACATTTACAGCTAAAGATTCTTTGCTTTTGAGATTAATGGCCAGTGTTTCTTTACCCTTGCGGTTATTCTGGCGATTATTACCGCCGGGTGTAGAATGTTTGTCTTGGTTAGGATGAGTCATCTGAACTTCTAACTGTTTGAACTTTTCGGTACTGACCTCTGCCGCCTTGGCATTCACAATGAAAGAAGGCCAATCCTGGAATTGTGTAGATCCTGTCTACATACTGATAATAGGCAACAAGTTTGATTTGCAAGTGTCTATTGTTACAGCAGATGGAGTTCCTAAAGGCATTTTGAGTGCCTTTCGGCGAAATCTTTCAATGAAACTCTTCATGGATTCATTATAACTTTGTTTAATCTTAATGAAGGCAAACATTATCATGTCGTTGACTCCCTCATAAAATCGTTTCAAGAATATTTGCTTGAAACCAGCAAAAGAAGTGATGCAGCCATTAGGCAAGCTATGATACCAGTCGTATGCTGCGCCAGCTAAATAACCGACGAACACTCTGGTAAGGAGAGCATCATTTGGTTGTAATTGGTCAGTCATCACTTTAAAGTGATTAATGTACTGACTTGGAGAGGTGCTGCCATCAAACAGCATAATAGTCGAAAGTTTGTATTTAGGAGGGAATGGAACCTCCTTCCACTCTGTAGGATACGGTTGTTTTATGCCTAGTCTTTGTAGGCCATCATTTTGCTTGAAGGCCTCAAACTGAGTGCGTAAGAGTTTCACAGCCTCATTAGCATCCCCTGATGTTTGAAAATTGGTGGGCTGGTTAGAAGTGTTGGGAGGAGGAACAGCGTGATAATTACCACCCCCAGTACCAGACTGGCTGGGATCAGCTTGAATTAGCACAGAAGCAACCTGAGGAGGCGGTACCCCAGACTAACAGGTACAGAAGATGCTATGAGCTTAGGATTTGTAGCAGGGTTTATAATCGGTGGCACTGTATGTTGAGCCACAATTATAGTATGCATACTTGCAACCATTTCTGCCATGGTCTTCAATTTGTCTTCTAGTACAACAATTCGTTGCTCCTGACTGGTTGAAGTAGAGGCATCTTGATCTTCCGTAATGGTATATGCCGTCACTTCTCTTGCTGTTATTGATGAAATGGTTTGTTCAGAACTTTCACTATCTGCATCAATTTCAGAAAAAGAGTCCTCTCCTACATGAGCGATGGGGAGATCTTCTTGATTAAAGACACCTTGGTTCAAATTTTGATTTCTTGATCTGGTGTAGTGAAAGACACCTTCATTGGATGCATGAATTCGATCCAAGTATTGCTGACTGGGATTACGGGATGTATTACGTCTTGGACATTTCCCACCCCCAGTGCCTTGAGAAGTCATATTGACAAAAGCATATAATAGCTCGTCTTCATCTTCTATTATATGTTTGAGAGTTAAAGCATAGTTCAAACGATCGAAGACAGATCGTCGAGCCGATTGGCAACAACAGTTGATGACGACTTTATAAAGGCAGTGGCGATCTAAAGAGTGATTTGGAGGTGAGGAAGACATCCCTGTAATCTTCCGTCTTTGTGTAAGACGTTGCCGAAGATCAGTTACCACTACAGGACGAGAAGAAGTCGGAGGAACATATTCCTTAATGATGTTAGGAACATGTCTCCTATTCTTCAGATGTCTAGTTCCCTGAGTGTATAAAGATGTACTCAACTCATTAGCGTAAGTGGTTGGGTCCTTCTTTTCAAACTTTGGCTTCTGGTACAGATTGGCCTTTGGCATAGGGTTCTTACGTTTCACCAAAGTTGATACTGGTTGACGCCTATTGAGATAAGCGCGTAAATTAGAAAATTCTGCTCCAGGTGTCTCTGTTGTGATACCCTCAATTTTTTTTGCTTAGATCTTGAAATTTGCAAGGTGGAAAGATCTTGACCAAACCCCATAGGGGTAGGCAAGATGCCTCTTTGATTAGTATTCTTTTCGATATCAGAGATCCGAAGACCTCTGTTTAACGGAATAGAATCTGATGTGTCTTCCTCTAGGTCATAGACCAGGAAAGTTTGAGAAAAGACCAAAGGGTGCTTTCCATTATTTTGTAGAGGGTTAGCTAAGAAGCGTTCCCTTCTGTTCTGTTGTGGGACCACTTTAGGCACAGGTTGCGCCAGTTGAGGAAATGTCAAAGGACTCTTCCCTTTCTTCTGTCTAGTTTTGGCACTAGAATATTGTTTCTCCAAGTTCAGAACTGGAGAATTGAAAGATGGAATGGCCAAAAGACTAGTTCTCTTGGGTTGCGCCAGAGCAGCAGACTGCGCCTGAGTCACTGATTGCTTGGTTTATGCCATAGCACTACGGGCTACTGGTTGCACCCTAGTAATATAGGCTACTAGTGGCGCCTTGGCAGCAACATAGGTAGACTGCGCCTCAGCAATGGCCTGAACAGACTGTGCTTGGCAGTAAAGAGAGTAGTGGACACCACGCGGGCAGCAGGAAGAGTGGATTGCACCCTGGTAATATAAGCAAGATGTGCCTGAGCCACTGAGGCGAATTGCACCTTGGCCACTGAGTACTCAAGTTGTGCCTGGACGACAGCAACTGCAGGAGACTTAGGAGTCAACACAGTCCTGTTCTTGGTGATAGCCACAGTGCACTTGTTGCTATTAGTGTTAATCATATTATCGTAGGCTGTCTGGTTGACCTGAACAACTAGAGTCTTCTGCGTCTTGTCGATCGACGCAGTATCACATTGAGTTGTCACCTTCTCGTCGGAAGAGAAAGTTCGATCCCTAGCAGAGTCGCCATTTTGTTTGCAAAAACAAAAAAGTTTATTCCAAACTTAAAAAGAATCGTACAAAGTACAATAAATTCTGGGGAAGTACAACTGTAGGAATCTGATCAGAAGACGATCACTTTATCCCTTGGACTATGTGAACTTGAAGACTAGAGCCTCTGGAGAATGCAGCAGCAATTTTGCAAGAGTTCTTGATCTCTGTGTGTCATCTTTTAACAATGATTGGAAACTCTAATTATAGAGTTCTGGAAATAACTGTTTTAGCAGTTATTCTGATGTGCGCGAGGCTGGGTTGCGCGACATTGGGTTACGCCAACCTCATGTTGCACCAACTTTCATTCAGTTATCAGTCGTGTACTAAATGTATTTAGATGCGTGGCATCATGTGTTTGAGATGCGCGTGGTCGTGTACAGGATAGTAGACACATCTTGAGAGATTAGTGGCATATGCGCCACGTCATCCTGCTTTGGAAATGAAAATTGTCTCAACTTTATCAGGTTGCGCAAGCTTCAGTCAACAAGTTAAACTACGCCTGATTAGACTGCGTCTAGACATGTGGCAGCTTTTGAGAAGAAATCATTCAGATTGCACCTAGGCGCAACTAAGAAACTTGTTTAGATTGCGCCTAGGCGCAACTCATAAGATGTGCAGGACAACTGTCAGTCCAATCTCCTCGAACGGCACAATTCGAGGGATTTGAAGAGATTTTTCTCGTTCACTGTGTTGTCAATTGTCAGTGCTGTCAGGTAATGATGGCCATAAAATGTCAGACGCCACGTAGATTTTGGTGCAATGTGACTGGGCACAGTCTGATATATGGCGCAACCTGATTCTCAGTGCAGTTTGATCTCTGGCTTCATATCAGTGCCGCAGCTTGATTTTTGGGGCGCAACTTGATTACTGAGTAGGAGATACATGGCGCAACTTGATTTTTAGGCCCTACAATGACCTTCATACCGGGGGTAACCATCCAGATGGCGATGATCTCTTCGAGTCTGACGGTGACTATCTACCTCCCCTACCGGAAGATAAGGGACTTTTCAACTCAGAGACAGACAGTATCAGCACCAGTTGTACTGTTTCCTCTATTTATCCTCGCATGTTATCTACATACATGTCAGATGGAGAGAGAGACCTGAAGAAGACAATGATCAGACCTACAAACGGCTAGAGGGTCTTGAAACAGCATTTGCCAAGATCACTAATATGCTTACAAGTATCATGGCGGTCCAAGCTACTGGGGCTGTTCCTCCACCTCAACAAAACATCTCAGCACACGTTAGTTCCGCTCATAGCAACAACCCTCCTTCAGTACAGAAGGAGTATCATTCCGTTGCGCCTCCTTCAAATCTTAAAAATGCTGGGGGTGGTCCTTCACCAACGACGCCTGATAACCACAACAGCCGTTTCTCAATACTTGCTCAATCAACAGGATGCAATTGATTCTCTTATTGCACGTCTCGATACCATCTCACACAAAGACGAACTTTAGAAGATGAGGATATCTCAACCTTATCCTCCTGAATGGGAGAATGCTACTTGTCCTTCTAACTACAAGCCACTGACGCTAAATTAATTTGACTGGATGACTTCTCCTCGCCAACACATGACATACTTTAACACGCAGACTCTACACTTACCCAGGGACGAGCCGTTCTTGTCAAAGCTGTTTATTATTACCTTGCAGGGGGGTAGCTTTTGAATGGTTCTGCAGTCTGCCTGACGGTTGTATTAATTCCTTTAAAGACTTGGAGAGGTTATTCCTCAACAGGTTTTACGAGAGTGGCATGCATGTTAGTATGTCCACCCTCATCGAGACCAAGCAAAGGAGGACTGAGTCTGTCATTGCTTTCATCGAACGCTTCAGGCGACTAGCATTGAAGATGCCCTTCGGTATACCAGACTCAGAACTTATGGATACTTGTCGACATAACTTCCTTCCAACAGTAAAGTTCTGTCTGGGTATACATAAGTATGATACATGGCCCGCTTTCATTGGGGCCACTGATGCTGCTGAAAATGACGTCCCTAATCTAGAATTACTGGGGTTAAAAACACCCAAATCTGAAGACAAAGGCAAGCACCCTCAAACTATCCCTATCCGTGGGGGTAAAGGGAAAGAAGTCTTGAAGGTCGACACTTCCAAGGGAGCTTCCAACTATCAGGGCGCTCCTGACAAACCTAAGGAGACTTTTTCCTTTGACGAGGACGATGTTATTTACATTTTTCACACATTGACGAAGGGTAATAAACTGATATTGCCTCCACCACGATGTCCTGCGGAGGCGAACCAACTCAACGATCCCAAGTACTGTCTTTATCATCAGTACGTGTACCACTCTACCAAGGATTGCATCGTCCTAAAGAAGAAGATATAACAGCTTATCGACAGCCAAGTGATCAACCTCAAAACTGAAGACAAGGTCGTATCTTCTAACATGATCTCTCTTCAATTTGGTGACTTTCCTCCCACAGAAGTCCCAGACGGCGTAGTCCCAATCCCCAAGGCAATAATGGAAGTCGTCAACCTGCCGCCAGCTCGCAACTCAACCTTTGTGCCACTCACGACTGAACGTGGTGCGATCATGTGGGTCCATCCGGATCTTGTGCAAAAAATAATACAGGGGGTGGTATCTCCCAAAGTAAAGAGGGGCAAGAAATACAAATCATGTCATATGGTATCTTCTCCCATTTACGAAGTTCTATCTGGCGAGACACGATCTTTGGAAGGCTTACCTACGAACTTATGACCCTGCACAAGAAGAAGAAGTACCTTCTCAAGCTCCTGCTGCCTCCACAAGTTCAGAAGCCGGTCCGTCTAAGCCTTTAACTACCGACAAAGCCAAGCAGAAGGAGACGCGATTTGACAAGTCTCTGAAGGTGCCAATTCCCGAAGGCATGGATCGGCCTTACAACTTTGAAATACTGGCTCAGATGGCCAATACACCTGCCAGGTTGTCTCTGTTCGATCTATTGCGACTCTCCAAATAAACGGAAAAGGCCTTAAGTGAGGCATTTCTACATGCCGACTATTATCTCGCTGAAGTCAAAGCCCCCGCTGAAGATCTCGTCTCCTGTCCTCACTACCACAGTACTATGGAAGTGGTGCCCAACATCACCTTTTTACAGGAGGACATGCTACTCAAAAATAATCATCATGATAGACCTCTGTACTATACAGGGTATATCGGGGCGATTAAGGTGGATCGGATGCACATCGATCCAGGTTTCTCCCTCAGCTTCATTCCCAGAAGTTTACTCAAAATTCTAGGAATCCCTCTGCATAAGCTATTTGCAGCCAATACAACTATCATGGCTTTCAATGCGGGGAGAAGCCACCCGTTGGACAAGATCCGTCTCAAGTGCCAGATTGGTGATCTCCGAACGGAGGTTTCTTGTTATGTAATCGACGCTAATGTATCCTACAACGTCTTGTTGGGACGTCCGTGGATACATGAGAACATGATTGTTCCTTCTACACTTCACCAGTGCTTCAAGTACGTCAACAGCGATGGCGTCGTAAAGACAGAGTTTACCGATGTCGATCCTTTCAAAGGTATTGAAGCCTACTATTGAGATTCGAAACTTTACCAATCTCAGCCCTCCAAGGATGACGGCAACGAAGCTGACGATGAAGCTGAAATGAGTTCATCCTCCAGTGATGGTCCCCTGATTATCCGAGTCAAAGGACGTACTACTCCAAAAAGTACTCCAAAGCCTCTCACAATCTGGGTTAAAAAGAAGAATCTTGATAAGGTCAAACCACTGACCATCACTCTCCGCAAAACACCTCGGGTGTAACCTGCTGAAGTCCGTCCTCCCAATCCTGAAGAGTTACCCTATGCGGTGAACTTGGCCATGGCTGTGGCTCATGTTCCAGACAATGATCCTCTCAATGAGTATATCAATACTCGAAATAATGTACCTTCAATGGATGATGTTATTCTTGAATAAGAACTTGCATATTTTCTAAGTAAAGGTTTATCTTTGAATTGCCCCGATGTCTACCAATCTGTAAACTAGTACATAGATACGATATACGCCCTAGAGCATGGCATAGGACCACGTCTCTGCATACCGGTCACGACGTCTCATCTGTGGGAAAAAGTCCGGCCAGAAGATATCTACGACTTTATCGTTTTAGCTAGAAAGAAGGGTGAAGAACTAATCATCTTTGGTCAAATAATTGGCGAAAGAAAGTTCGTTCTTGACTCTACTTCTCCCAATTACAACACTAAAGCTGACTATGACTCTAGAAAAATACAACTTTTCCGATATAGTTGGCAGGCCAAGAATATCATCCAGAACATGGGATATGATATAAAAAGCGACCAGGGGCTAAGTTACGGTCAGGGATGACGGTTTCCAATACGTCACTTTGCTCCTTCCGGCAAACCCGAGAACTATTATCAACAAAACGGTGTTGGTTTGGGTTATGTCACTCCTCCAACAACTCCTGAAAGATCAAACGTCGAAGCAGATCGTTGTTCTCATTCTTCTAATTCCTGCCTCCAGGATTCAGACTCCAACATTGGAGACATATTCAAAGCAACTTTGTCCGTCAATATGGTGTCAGTTGACCAAATTACAGACGATGTCCAATCGATCGAGCTTGAACAATGGGCTCAAAAGATGGATACTAGGTAGGAGTTATGCTTCGAATAACGTGAACCACCTACTGAAGATGAAGTCGTCCAAGTTAATTTAGGAGATGAATCAGCTCTTAAACGAATCTTCGTCAGCAAAAGTCTGTCTGGTGAAGAAAGACAATCTCTTATACAGCTTATAAGAGAATACATTGACGTCTTTGCATAGAGCTATGAAGACATGCCAGGCTTGGACCCTAAAGTTGCCATGCACCGCCTAAATATCTCGTCTAAACTAAGCTAGTGAAGCAGCAGCAACGACGATTCGGACAAGATATCATGGAGGCCATCGAGAGTGAAGTCAAGATTATTGCAAGTGGATTCATTCGCGAAAAACAACACCATGACTGGGTCGCTAACATTGTTCTAGTCATGAAAAAAAATGGTAAAGTTCGAGTCTGTATCAATCACCGTGATTTGAACTCTGCATGCCCGAAAGTTAAGTTCCCTCTACCGATCACCGATGTAATAATCGACAATACTTGTGGCTTCGAACGGATGTCCTTCATGGATGGGTTCTTAGGCTACAACCAGATCAAGATATTCCCCGACGATAAGAAAGACACATCTTTCCTAACACCGTTGGGGGTATACTTCTATACGGTGATACCCTTTGGATTAAAAAATGCAGGGGCGATATACAAGCGAGCTATGAACACAATTTTTTGCGATCACTTGCGCAAAACAGTGAAATATTACGTGATGATATCGTAGTTAAAAGTCGTCTCAAGGGCAACCACCTCCAAGATTTGAGAATGGTGTTCGAACTAATGCGTGCACACCAACTCAAGATGAATCTAACCAAGTCTTTTCTAGGAGTCTCCAGCGGCAAGTTCTTTAGTTTTGTTATCACTTCAAAGGGTATATATCTTGACCTGGAGAAAGTGAAAGCTATCTTCGATATGCATCCCCAAAGAAATCTCAAAGAGCTATGCGGACTTCAAGGAAGGCTAGCCTACATCAGACGATTCATTTCGAACATTTCTGGAAGGTATCAACCGTTTACTCAGCTCATGAAAAAAGGCGTATCTTTCGTCTGGACTGAACAATGTCAACGCACATTTGACGACATCAAGAAGTATCTCACAAGCCCCCCAGTATTAGTGGCTCCAATAATGGAGAAGCCCTTCTTACTATATGTCCGCGCTATGGACCATTCCCTTGGTGCCCTATTAGCTCAGAAGAATAAAGGCGGCCATGAACAGGCAATCTACTACCTCAGCCGCACGATGGTGGATGTCGAGCATAGATACACACTTGTGGAAAAGGAATGTCTTGCACTGGTATTTGCTATCCAGAAGACATGCCACTATGTGTCTGGACAGACTATCCACATCATATCTAAAGTCAATCCTCTCAGAAAACTCATGACTAAATTGGGTTCTTTTAATTCTCGTTTAGCTACATAGGCAATGCTGTTGACTCCATATGATATATTGTTTGTCCCTCATAAGACAGTAAAAGGCCAGGCATTAGCTGATTTCCTAGCAGCTTATCCGGTGCCAGAATCTTCCAAACTCTACAGTGAAATCCCTGATGAAGTAGCGGAGTCTAACACTGCAACTAAGGAAATCCCCATTTGGCAAATATTCTTTGAAGGTGCATCAAGAACAGGACCTAAAGAAAATATCATGGCCGGAGTAAGCATCGTGCTTGTGTCACCCGACCATCTGGTTATACACCGTGCATATTCTCTCGTGGAACCCTGCACTAACAACGTGGCCGAATATAATGCCCTATTGATCGGCCTTCAACTGGCAAAACAACTAGGAGTTGACTATCTAGAAGCTTACGGCGATTCTAAGCTAATAATTAGTCAGGTCCGAGGGAATTATGAAGTTCGTCACGAAGATCTCATCCCATATTACAAAGCGACAATCAAATTGGCTTTTACTTTTGCTGGATTCTTCATCGAGCACGTGCCTCGACTACAGAATATAGAAGCAGATGCTTTAGCCAGTCTTGTTGCTTCCTTAACCATCCCTACCAATACTTAGCAGTCGATCACAGTGTCTGGTCAAGAACTATTCTGTGTGAAAGATGCCTTGCATATTCATCACAGTTATACAACAAAAACAAACGTCAACGTTAAAGACTGAAGATTTCCTTTCATAGACTATGCCATCTATGGAATCCTCCATGAGGACCCAAAGAAAGCAGTATCTGTCCAAACGCGATCCCTCAGATTTTACTACGATACAGCTACCAAAATGATGTACCGATGCTCTTACGATGGGCTACTGTTATGATGTTTATCAGACACAAAAGCCAAATATGCACTCCGTGAGGCTCATGACGGAGTTTGTGGTGCACATCAACCATGCCCCAAATTACAAGATCGTCTCAGACGAATGGGTTATTATTGGCCCACGATAATAGCAGATGCTTTTGAATATGCAAAGAAGTGTAGGGCTTGTCGGTTCCACGCCGACTTTATTCATCAACCTTCATAGTTTCTACACTCGACGATAACATCTTGGCCTTTTGAAGCCTGGGATATGGACGTCATAGGCCCAATCAGCCCTCCATCTTCCATATGACATCGGTTCATCCTACCTATAACCGATTACTTCTCCAAATGGGCGAAAGCTATACCGCTCAGCGAAGTGAAGACATCGAACGTGATCAGTTTCATCAAACATCATGTTATCTATCGCTTCGGACTTCCTCACATGATCATCCATGATAATTGTCCACAATTCGTGAGCCATGCATTCTATCGGTTCTGCGATAAGAATCGAATCCAGAATGTAGCCTCTACTGCCTACAATCTAGCAGCTAATGGGTTAGCAGAAGCTTTCAATAAAATCATCATTAAACTTCTCAAGAAGTTCGTGTCTTCAAACAAGCGCGATTGGAATGAGAAGCTCGGCGAATGTCTCTGGGCCTACCGTACAACGGTCCGGACTCCAACAGACAGTACGCCATTCTCTCTTGTTTATGGAAGAGAATCAGTTCTTCCCCTAGAAATCCAGATTCCCTCTCTTCAAGTAGCCTTAGTGTAGCTCCCCTTCCCAAAAATTTTTGAAATATTTTTTTATTATTATTTATTTGATTTAAATGGTGATTTTTAGAATTTTATAAATAATTGTTTAGTTAATTGTTGCGGTAGACGACTTTAGCTATGGTTATGTTTTGAAGTACCAGACGACTAGGAATTATGCCACGGATAGTGCAGTGGCGTGCCTTGACTAGTGTATTAGCCATGCCAAGGAAGACTCAGCCATAAGTATGTTCTAACTAGGAAAACCAAGCCAAGTGGTGACTTAACCTCTAAAGACATTTTAAATTATTTATTAATTATTGACTTGTAGGATACCCGGTTTGTGTCGATTTAGCTCGGACGAGATCCGAACCGAAACCGAGCCCATGTAATCTTGTAGTGAGACCAAAGACGACCATGTAGGCATATTTTATGTGTGTACAAATAGTTCCTAAATTATTTTGGGTATTGATGTACATTTTTAATTATTTGAATATTTGTACAAAAATTGGTATTTTTATTATTAAATATTGTTTTACCATATTTGTACAATTTTTTGGACCCGATAAAGGTGAATAGTATGGATTCACCAAACAACCATTTAATTATTTTATTATTATTTTATTATTTTGTGGTGATTAAATAAATATATTTATTACTATTAGATATTATTATTATTGGTTGTCCTTTTTATTGTCAATTGAATTTACGTATATGTACATATATTTAAATACATTGGATATATATATATATATATATATATATTAATAAAAAATGATTTATTGAAAACTAAGGGGAGCTCAAGAAGAGCTATACAGGTGCAGGGATGGAAAACACACAAAAAATGCCCTGATAAGCGAGGTAATTAAAACAACATGTAGAAAATCTAAATTTTTGGTTTTTCGGATTTTTGGGGGACCAAAATTTTGAAAAACCTGCATTTCGAATTTTTGGAAAGCAAAGTTTCAAAAATTCGAAAATTGAAAATCGCAGCTTGTGCGGGGTTAGGCCAGGCACGCGTCCCGAGAATGCTGGGGGGTGGGAGGGCGCGGGGCCCTAGGGGGTTGGTGGGCGCGGTGCCCTAGGAGCTTTTGCTGAGCCCGAAGCGGTAGCGCGCTGCACGAGGGGGCGTACGGCGCGAGGTGCCTCGGGCCTCCGCCGGCGAGTCGCACGGAGCGGAGGCGTGGCGACGAGGGAGGCGGGGGGCAGGTGAGCGCCGGCGGTGGAGGGGGGCCAACAGCCGGCGAGACGGGGGAGATGGCAGGGAAGACGGGGAGGGGGGACGGGGCGCCGTCGGCCGCCGGGGGGGGCGGGCAGGGCGGAGATCGGAGGAGGAAAAGGGGGGAGAGGGGGAGAAAGGGGAAATGAGGGGGTGAGGCAGGCCGCCGGGCGGAGGGAGCAGAGGGCTCGACCTCCGGGATGCCTGGACGAACGGCTGCTAGCGGGCGGTCCCTCCACATACGACTTCGGGAAGCTCCGGAGCGCGTAGCGGGGGGGACGTCGATGGAGGCGACACGCGGCAGGGGCACACCGACCGACGAAGGGAGGAACTCGCCGAGGAGGAGCCAGGAAGGGGAGAAATCGTCGAGGAGGGGGGCCCATCGAGGGCCACATTGCGGTGGCTGCGGAGCGTGGGGCGCGGGTGCTGCGCGACCGCCATGGCCCACGAGAAGGGGGCCTCCGGGCCGGGGGAGCGCGAGGAGGATGAGGGGGTGGGGGCGGGGGCCGGTCCAGCGTCGCCGAGAGCCGGGAGGGGCGAGGACGGCCACCTAAGGGCTAAGAAGTCGGCCTCCGCCGTGGGGGGAGGTGCCGCTGGGGAGGGAAGCGCCGGCCACGATAGAAGCGTTGTCGCTGTGAAGGGGGACCGCCACTGCGGTGGGGGGCGCCGACCACGAGAGAGGGGGATAGAGGTGGAGGCGCCGGGGAGCGGGGGGGCGTCGGACGGGGAGACGTGCCCGCCGTAGCCGCGGGAGGAGCGTCAGGAGGAGCTGCCGGCGCGGTGACTCGCCTAGACGGTTGCGCCGCTGTCGACGAGGCTGACGGCGGCGCCGACAGGTGTGAGGGAGAAAAGGGATTGGAAGGGGGGAGGCGCTCGGCGAGGAGCGGCGAGCAGAGGGGAGGGGACCACGGGGTGGTGGGCCGGCGCAGCCCGGCTAGCCTGGGAGGAGGGCCAGGCAGCCTCCGAGGGGGGCGAAGACGCCAAGGCGTGCTGGGCCTGGGAGGCCGACTGACCAGCCGAGCCACCAGATCCCGGCCGGGCGGTGGCCGAGTAGCTAGAGAGGGGCTGGCGCCGACCCGGCTCCCGCCTGCATCTTCCTGCCATTTATATTATATATATTATAATATATATATATATATATATATATAT
>JANAVB010038417.1:939128-1035432 GCA_029216955.1 Iris pallida | reverse complement strand
TATATATATATATATATAAAAATATATATATATATATCTATATATATATAATATTATATATATATAATATATATTATATATATATATACTAGTATATATACTAGGATAATTACAAGTCCCTCAAGCTCTTTTCTCTCATTTTACAAGTCCCTCGCTCTCTCCTTTACTATCGCTACAATTTTTTGAGCCAGCGGATGCTTCAGAAGCCAATGTCCATATATTATGTCCGTATAGTCTTGACTCCATGCGGCCGCACGCTTTGAATCACCAAGAAAACTTCATGCCTCGACGCATCTAAATGAGCTCCGTGCCACGAGCTTCTACCTGAGCCTGCACATAAAAACTGTGTGGGTGTCAGTACTCAACTGTACTGGTGGAGTGAGCTCCTCGCCTCCATACAAAACTGACACGTTCATTTACTTTGTGCAGCTTAATCCCTTTTGATTGTCTTTCTAGTCTTACCTTGGGATCAATTTTAAAATAACGACGCCTTGGCCTATACTTGGTAATGCAACGACAGGGTCTACGATACCCTATTCATAACTTCAATGTATCCGAGGCAGTACCTCGCCGAGCAGAAACTTATGCACACTCGACCGTACCAAGACCTTCAATTCTTTCATGCACCTCTAGACCATTCTTGTGCCAATGACGTCAAGGGAACGACTCGTGCTGGTCGTGCCAATGGACTTGATCATTCCTTAAGATCGAGCCTACCTCCCAAGGATCAACCCGACCTAACCAACTTGCCTACGACCCTTCCTGACTTAATTCGAGATGATGCCACATTCATGCCGAAGCACGTGTCCTTGCTATATCTAAATCTTAGGCTCCAGAATGGTGATGCCACCGTGCACACCTAACTCGTGATGATTCAAGGTTAGCGCTTGCGATAACCATAACTTGTTAATCCAACTCGTAACCTGCTAGTACTTGACACAATCCAAGACATACACCGGATAGACGCTCTCATGCCGACACATATATATGAGTGGTCACTAGCAATGTCAAGCTATCCTGGATTTTTTGCATATGGTGACCATTCGCGTGGCGATGTACGTGCTCCTACCGAATGACCCGCAGCCTATATCTGCAATTCCTCCTAGGTCGACACGAACCCGGCGCCCTAGGATCGCTCGAGGAATTTATCCTTGCGCACAAGTTGTCCAATGACCATGCAAGACTTAACTCGATCTACCAGTCCTTCCTTATTCATGACCATGCTTTCCAACTTTCTATCGAGACTCCCAAGTAGCGGAACCGATCTCGCGTGCTTGCTTATCCAGACTTATCGAGACTCCCAAGTAGCGGGTCCGATCTCATGAACGAGACTTATCGAGACTCCCAAGTAGTGGGACCGATCTTGTGTGCTTCCTTATCGAGACTTAGCGAGACTCCCAAGTAGCGGGACCGATCTCGTGAACGAGACTTATCGAGACTCCCAAGTAGCAGGACCGATCTCGTGTGCTTCCTTATCGAGACTTCCAAGTAGTTGGATCAATCTCGCGTGCTTCCTTATCGAGACTTATTGAGACTCCCAAGTAGCGGGACCGATCTCGTGAACGAGACTTATCGAGACTTAGCAAGACTCCCAAGTAGCGGGACCGATCTCGGCGATAACCAGTCGCGTGGACTTCCTTTGTCCGTGGCATACTTTTCTAAACCAACTGTGGCTCGTGCTTTAGATAGACCTTGTTCTCTAGGCGACGCTATCGCTCAAGTCACATACTTTATATGACGAGCCTTGTTCTCGTGGAGCCAAGTGACTTGGCAACCGCAGGAAACAAGGGACAGTGCTTGCTATGACTTCGATCGACCGGCATAAACTTTGTCTAACTTAATAGTGCAATGACTTGACGAGCAAGGCTGCGTCGAGCTTCTTATCGAGAGAATGTGCCGTGCACGCGTTCGACTTGAACAACCAAGTTTTTGGTTGTCTAGACTTAAGCCACAAGCCGTGCAATATGACTTAAACCACGGGACATGTAAAGGCTATGCCAAGCCTTGGACGACGGAACTGTGCATGCTTTATCAAGCATTCATGCGGGCGACGCCTATGACTTAGGCTAATTCGAGCGTTGTGGCAACTTAGCAACTTAGGCCAACTTCCTTCTCCCAAGCCACGAGATGAAGGATTGAGTGTCATTTTAAAAGCACACTGAGCAGACTTCTAAGAAGACCGTGGGACCTTTTTTTCATGTTCTAACACATTCCGACCCGTCGAAATTATTCCCTTAGCTATGTGGATGCGTCTCTTTTATTATCAAGCCTAACTTGTGCAAGTTGAAAACATACAATTTATTATGTGAAGGAAAAGATGAGGCAAGTTCACTGAAACTATCCCACCTGAGCAAGTCTTCGAGCAAGCCGTTGCGAGGCTAAGTCCGAACGCCGTCGGCTTTCAATTCTTCCGATTGACTGAGCGGGACAGGGCACTATATCATACACCACTCAGAAAAAGTTTTGTCCTCAAAACTAACTGAGTACTTACTTATGGACCACTTTGATCCAAGGACTCTTGTACACACCCCGTCTATGCGTTTCTTCAATCCGAGCCACGCTCGCACTACTATCAATCTTTCCTTTAACACGATTTTAAAATCCTCGACCATTTTTCCATTCCTCGAGTCTTACTTAAATTCAACGTGTCACTTGGTTGGATCGTGTATGCATTCCAGGCGTCTCCAAAATACATGCATTCAGCCAAGCCGCATGATAGAGAATTTGTCATTCTCACTCGAGTCGCATTGTGCACATATTCAGGCGTCCCTGAAATATATGCATGTCAGCTGAATCTCGTGAGGGGTATTCCTATACTCTTGATTCACTATATCCATCCATACCAATCCTCAAGATCAATCTGAAACAGGGATGTCTCGTCTAATCACTAGGCCACTTCTCAAGGCTAAAGTCAATGTCAGGATTGGAATCATAGTTCTCCAACAATAATGCCAACACTGACCCCAATTCTAGGGTCAAACCAAAGTCGATAATACAGGATTTTTCTACCCAAGCTCGTATCACTCCGATTTTTAAACATCGAGCATGATCACTTAATTCGTATCAAGGCATACGTTGCGCAGATTCGAATCCGTTCAAATCACCAATTTGCATAGTCTATTCCTTCCAACATATCGACATAATTCACATATCCATTCTAACCAATTCATGTATTCGATCACGAGGTCGTCTAGCACAACAATTTGTCATGCCCCAATCTCAAGCAAGTTCGAGTATCTACGTTGGACATGAATCACTATGCCACGTTCTCGTAGGATAATCGTCCTCATTGGAGCGTAACTTGGACATGAATCACCATGCCATGTTCTCGTAGGATAATCGTCCTCATTGGAGCGTAACTCTTGCTTGAGTCTAGACTAATTCATTCTCGATACGCGGACTGGACCTACTCAATCCTCAAGCATACTGAGTCATTCTCGAGTCCACCTTCGTGTCAAACCACAAGTCGAAGCAATCATATTGCCACGCCACGCAAGTTCGATCACCCCCACTATATGAATCACCATACCAACGCTCACACGGAGTGATCGCCCTAAATCGGTGTGACGCATGTACGAGGCTGGAGTTGCGCTCGCATAAGACAAGAACGTCAACATTGTGGTTATCGTCGAAGCAATCCAAACATTTCATTTTCATCCAATCCAAGATCTCGGTTTGATAGTCTGTTTGTCATTCGTTCAACTAGAAAATCCTCGAGCCAAGTCTATCTTTTCCTCGACACATTTTAACATCCCGAGTATAGCATCCATCGGAACAATGACATTTTACACGATTATCATTCCTCGAATCAGAGTACCCCCGAGTTATCGCACATCGATCTTTGATACGCCTCAATACCATCGACGATGTACGTAAACTGACAATCTTTCTTTGCAACAAACTCTGAGTCGTGCAACTGATGCTATTATCCGAATTGGATATACCACAATTCCATTCGATCAAATCCAAAATCATAAGTGCGATCCTCTAGGCTTTCTCAATCAGACATTTACTTTTATTCATCATTTCGAATCCTGATTTAATATCGTTTTCTAACTCGCGTTGCCCATTCACGAGTTATCCGAACGACATCTCGTTCGGGACCTTCGAAGTCACGACCAACTAAGCGTGACGCGTTCTAAGGCTTTGCGCGATCGCATCGCCTCGCCGACATACTCATCGTTACCTCTAATTCTCAAATTTGCTCGAATAATTTCCAAGATGGACCAAACAACACTCAGGATTCGAGCCATCCTATTTAGTCCATATTTATGTTCGCATTATTTGCTAATACATCTTTCAGATTCGTTCGACGAATCTCTAGCGTAATCGCTCACGTCGTCTCAACGTACTAAGTCGTTCGTACTATTCCTCAAAATCTAAACCAATCTTCCATGTACGGCTAAGCTTTAGTTCGATAACGTTTCTATCGATATGCACTCTAAGTATATCTCCATTCCCGACCGAGCGATACTTGATATCGCTCGCAATTCGTTTGTACCATAAAGTCTAGGTGCGCGACACGCGGCACAACATAGCCAAAAGGCCGTGTGCATTGCCATCCTCTACGGACTATACTCTGATTTTGTACACTCATTTTCTAATGCCGACGTAGGACTTTTTAGGCACGCACGCGACTTGCTAACTTTAGCATATATTTTCAATCAACTCAAGTTTGACACCGTTCACACAAAGGCCATCGCCTACCGATGCGTTCGATTGAACACATGTACGAGCTTTTAAAAATATTTAGACTTATTGTATGGACATGCCATGGGACATTTGAGAGAGCGCACACACTTCTTTATCAACGACGAGCTTTCAAAACTGAGAGATTCAACTTGAAGTCCAAGGACGTAAAGCCGTGCTCTGATACCATTATGTCACGTCCCGTTCCCGTAGGAGCGATCGTCTTCACTAAGGCGTGATGCCGCACGAGCCTAGATTGCGCTCGTACAAGGCAGTTTCATAACGACCGATTACAGCGGCTGAGACGGGATCGTCGCACAGAAGTCCCAAGCAAAAATATTGAACATACAGCAGAAATTTAGAAGCAAAACACAAGTTATTCAAAAGTGCTCTTTATTAACATTGAACAATAAGATTACAAGGGGCGCAAGGCCATGATTACAAGTCTCTCAAGCTCTTTTTTCTCTTATTTTACAAGTCACTCTGCTCTCTCTCATCTATCGATACAATTCTTGAGCCAGCGGATGCTTCGGAAGGCAATGTCCATACATTATGTTTCGTATAAGTCTTGACTCCACGTGGCCTCACGCTTCGAATCGCCAAGAAAACTTCGTGCCTCGACACATCCAAGCGAGCTCCGCGCCACGAGCTTCTACCTGAGCCTGCACATGAAAACTGTGTGGGTGTCAGTACTCAACTGTACTGGTGGAGTGAGCTCTTCGCCCACCCATACACGACCGACACGTTCATTTACTTTGTGCAGCTTAATCCCTTTTGATTGTCTTTCTAGTCTTTCCTTGGGATCAATTTTAAGACAATGACGCCTTGGCCTATACTTGGTAACGCAACGAAAGGGTCGTACGATACCCTATTCGTAACTTCAATGTATCCGAGGCATTGCCTCGCCGAACAGAAACTTATGTAACTCGGTCGTACCAAGACCTTCAATTCTTTCATGCGCCTCTAGACAATTCTCGTGCCAACGACGTCAAGGGAATGACTCGTGCTAGTCATGCCAATGGACTTGATCGTGCCTTATGATCGAGGTCGTGCCTCCCAAGGATCAACCCGACTTAACCAACTTGCCTTACGGCCCTTCCTGACTTAACTCGAGACGACGCCACATTCATGCCGAAGCACGTGTCCTTGCTATAGCCAAATCTTAGGCTCCAGAATGGTGATGCCACCGTACATACCTAACTCGTGTTGATTCAAGGTTAGTGCTTGCAATAACCATAACTTGTTAATCCAACTCGTAACCTGCTAGTACTCGATGTAATCCAAAGGCATACACGCGGATAGCCGCTCTCATGCCGACACATCTATATGAGTGGTCACTAGCAATGTCAAGCTATCCTGGATCTTTTATATACGGTGACCATTTGCGTGACGAGGTAGGAGCTCCCACCGAATGATCCGTAGCCTATATTGTAACGGTTCACTTCAATCGAGTCGTACCGTCGATGAAGGCCATATAATATATGCAATTCTTCCTAGGCCGACATGAACCTGGCGCCCCGGGATCGCTCGAAGAATTTACCCTTGCGCGCAAGTTGTCCAACGACCATGCAAGACTCAACTCGATCTACCAAGTCCTTCCTTATTCATGACCATGCTTTCCAACTTTCTATCGAGACTCCCAAGTAGCGGGACCGATCTCGCGTGCTTGCTTATCCAGACTTATCGAGACTCCCAAGTAGCGAGACCGATCTCGTCAACGAGACTTATCGAGACTCCCAAGTAGCGGGACCGATTTCGTGAACGAGACTTATCGAGACTCCCAAGTAGCGGGACCGATCTCGTGTGCTTCCTTATCGAGACTTAGCGAAACTCCCAAGTAGCGAGATCAATCTCGCATGCTTCCTTATCGAGACTTATCGAGACTCCCAAGTAGCAGGATCGATCTCGTGAACAAGACTTATCGAGACTTAGCGAGACTCCCAAGTAGCGGGACCAATCTCGGCGACAACCAATCGCGTGGACTTCCTTTGTCCGTGGCATACTTTTCTAAACCAACCGCAGCTCGTGCCTTAGACAGACCTTGTTCTCTAGGCGATGCTATCGCTCAAGTCACATACTTTATACACTACTAAAATACGCTCATTTAGCGACGGAGGTTTAGCGACGGCTTCGTGGCCGCTCAGCGACAGATTACCGACCACAAACATTTGCCATTTTTTATTTTAATTTTAGGGGCAGGAAAGGTCACACATCCGTCGCTAGTGTGTCGGTGTTATAGCGACGGATCTTCGGTCGTCGCCACGTAGTCGTTTATTTGGCGAGAATTGTGTATATAATTGGCGGGACATATCTTCGACTACGTAGCGACGGATATTCAGTCGGATAATCAATAATAGCGACTACCTGGCGACGGATGTTTCGTAGTCGCGATTCCGTCGCTAAATGAGCGTTCCAGACTTAAATGAAAAGGCGGGGGGAACTTTTGGCATTCCCCCCAAATTCAATCTCTCTCCTCTCTCTCTCTCTCTCTCTGTCTCTGTCTCTCTCTCTCTCGCGCGGCTTCGTAAACGGCAACGGCGTCCTCTCCTCTCTCTCTTCCGAAGGTAATCTCCTCTCTCTCTCTCTCTCTCTCTCTCTCTCTCTCTCTGTGTCACGGTGTCGACGTAGGGCAGCGGGGGCGGCGGGCTTGGGGACATTCGGGCTTAGGACGGGGGCGTCGGGGGCTGGGCGGCTGGCTTGGGGCGGGGGCGTCGGGAGCTGGGCGGCAGGCTTGGGGCGGGGGCGTCGGGGGCTGGACGGCTGGCTTGGGGCGGGGGCGGCGGGCTTGGGGACATTCGGGCTTGGGGCGGGGGCGTCGGGGGCTGGACGGCTGGCTTGGGGCGGGGGCGTCGGGGCTGGGGGGCTGGACGGCTGGCTTGGGGCGGGGGCGTCGGGGCCTGGGCGGCGGGCTTGGGGCAGGGGCGTCGGGGGCTGGGCGACGGGCTTGGGGCGGGGGCGTCGGGGGCTGTGCGGCGGGCTTGGGGCGGCGGGCTTTGGTCGGGGGCGGCGGGGGGCTTTGCTTATCAAATTCATCTAATTTATATATTGGCTAAATAATGTGTTATCCATATTTGGTGTTATCCATTAGTTGGTGGTATTTGGATTAATAAATGTGAATATGGCGTTTGGGTTCATGGTGTATATGTTCACTGTGTCAAGGACAGTACGAGTTCTTCATCTGCATAAGTCAGTGTTTGGGTTCATGGTCTATACATCTAACTGTGATATACATATATATATGTGCCTATTATAATTAGCATGCAGGACGGCTTGGGGTGTAATGTGTGATTGTAGACATGGTAGGAATTATAGGTAATGAACGCTAGTGTGACTATTGGTATCGGAAAACAAATAATTATTAATAAATTATTTACATTTAAAAACATATATTTTATACATTTAGGCATAATTTTAAGTATTTCAGTGTTATTTCTTAGTAGTTTTGAAATTATATGAAATAGTAGTCACCCGTACCGATTGGTTTTGCCGAATTGACCGGAACAAAGAACCCCATAGTCGGTATCGGTCAATATTTGGTATCGGTCGGTATCGGATCGGAACATGCCAAACCGTATTGGTATCGGCCGTATCGGATCGGTATCGGCCGATACTTTAAACCATGCTATTGGTATCGAACTATCGGTATCGGTATCGGTATCGCACTATCGGTATCGGTATCGCAGTATCGGTATCGAACTATCGGTATCGAACTATCGGTATCGGTATCGGTATCGCACTATCGGTATCGGTATCGGTATCGCACTATCGGTATCGGTATCGGTATTGCAGTATCGGTATCGAACTATCGGTATCAAACTATCGGTATCGGTATCGGTATCGCAGTATCGATATCGAACTATCGGTATCGGTATCGCACTATCGGTATCGCACTATTGGTATCGGTATCGGTATCGCACTATCGGTATCGGTATCGGTATCGCAGTATCGATATCGAACTATCGGTATCGGTATCGCACTATCGATATCGGTATCGGTATCGAACTACTAGTAACAACTGTATTTATATTTTTCTCTTCTCGAGCTAGAATACTAGCGGATCCACCAGTTACATGATTATATACTAATTCTGTTTAGTTGGTCTTACTATACAAATTTTTACATCTAATCTATGATGGATCGTTATTTCGTTGATCGTACATGGATGTACAAACGACAACACGAGAGCAGAATAGGTGTGAGTGACGATTTTCAGGCAGGCGTGAAAGTGTTTCTTAAGTATGCCATGAGCAAAGCTCAGTTTATGGACGGTAACAAAATCAAGTATCCATGTCGTAATTGTCGCAATAGACGTTACGAAGAAGTGGTGAGTGTAAGAGATCATTTGACCCGTAAGGGTTTCGTACATGATTACGACCTGTGGTCATCGCAAGGTGAACTATATGCCGAAAGACAGGTTGCGAATGCTGCTACTTATGCTTTTGATGATAATGCTGCAGTGGATTTTGTCGTCGATGACGACGAATGCTCCGTTGATTATGGAGACGTGCAGAACCTTGCACGAGATATGGTGTACGACGCGGCAGGGCCTAATTTTGATCCGGAGGATCCTAATCCCGAGGCGAAGGAGTTCTATGATATGTTTCAGGATGCTGAAACTTCTTTATATCCTGGTTGTGATCCACATTCCGTACTGTCAGTGACGATGCGGTTGTTGAACATAAAGTCCGATTTTAACTTGCCACAAACTTGCTATGATCGGATTACACAACTAATGAAGGAGGTGTTACCGAAGGAATCAAAAGAGCTTCCAAAAAACTTCTACAAGTCGAAGATGATGGTCCGACAACTGGGACTGGGGTACGACAAGATAGATTGTTGCCGCAACGGATGTATGTTGTACTACAAGGAGAACGAGGATGTAGAAAGTTGCCGCTTCTGTAATGCGGATCGTTACAAGAAAGTCAGGGGAAAATGAAAGTCAACTAGAAAACGACGTCCTTACAAGTATATGCATTACTTGTCGATCACGAAGCGCTTGCAGAGGATGTATATGTCTCAGAATACAGCAGAACACATGACGTGGCACAACGAAGAACGTACAAAGGACGTTGGAGAATTGTCACATCCTTCGGATGAAGAGGCGTGGAAATATTTCGATTTTTGCCATCCGGATTTTGCTGCAGAGTCCAGAAATGTACGCATGGGGCTATGTTCTGATGGATTCGCCCCTTTCGGGCAGTCGGGATCTCAATACTCCTGCTGGCCGGTCATTCTGACCCCTTACAATCTGCCACCATGGATGTGTATGAAGACTCCTTATATATTCTTGACAGCTATCATACCGGGTCCCAAAAATCCGACGAAGAATATCGATATATATTTACAGCCGTTGGTGGATGAGCTAAAACAGCTGTGGGAGATCGGCGTCACGACGTATGATATTTCCAGGAAACAGAACTTTCAGATGAGAGCTTCACTGATGTGGACAATCAATGATTTTCCCGCATACGGTATGCTGTCGGGATGGAGTACTCACGGCACCCTGTCTTGTCCGATATGCATGCAAAATAGTAAGGCGTTTCGCCTTAAGCATGGAGGAAAAACTTCTTTCTTTGATTGTCATCGTCAATTTTTGCCCGCGAGTCATCCTTGGAGAAAGAACAAGGACGCATTCAGAGCTGGAAACCAAGAATTTTCTCATCCGCCTGCCAGATTGTCGGGATACGATATTTGGGAAGATGTAAAGGATTTTCCCACTGTAATGGAAGATCCATCGAACAATCGTGTCGATGGGTTCGGACAAACCCATAACTGCCCATTGCTTTGAAAGAGTTGTTGCCTTCTGCTGTTTGGGTTCCGTTGGCCGAACTATCAATATTTTTTAGGGATATTTGTTCAACTAAGTTGACTGTGCAACACATGGTTGAACTTGAGGAGAAGATTATCTTAACAATTTGCAAGTTGGAGAAAATATTTCCTCCTGGCTTCTTCGACAGCATGGAACATCTACCGATTCATCTAGCATACGAAGCCCGTGTCGGTACATCTGTTCATTATCGATGGATGTACCCATTTGAAAGGTACATAAATATCGATATAATTTAAGCTGAATTTCTATTTATTTTAAAATTCTTTCTTAATTCTCAAGATAATTTGTCTCTCTAGATACCTACACCATCTAAAGAAAAAAGTTGGCAACAAAGCTCATATAGAGGCTTCGATATGCGAAGCATATCTTATCGAAGAGGTTTCAAACTTCTGCTCAATTTATTTCGATACTCATGTTAAAACAAATCGAAATAGACCTCAAAGGAATGACGAGGACGTTGAGGATGGAGGAATATTCAATGTAAGGGACAAGCCTGTTGGGGCTAGTAAAAGATGGTGGTTGACAGACGACGAGTATGATGCCGCTCACCGATATGTCTTGTTAAACTGTGACATACAAGAAGTGAGAGATTTGGAGAAGTAAGTCAGTACACTAAATATCGTTATAATCTCGAATTTGATGAAGTAAGTGACTACACTTATATATTCTTATTTTCTCTAATAGTGTATTTAGAGATGAAATCAAAATGAGGAGACCCGATATTACCGATGAGGGACTTCAAAGAGAGGTTGATTGTACATTTTCGTCATGGTTTTGCAAATACGTAAGTAACTGTGATTATAATTGAGATTATTAATATATAATCTGAAACATTTAAATTATAAATATTTGTTTACAGGTTTTATTGCCTGAAACAACACTCACTCATGAGAGTGTTCGTTATCTGGCACTGGGACCGAAGAAGCAAATAAAGACTTGGCCAGGCTATATCGTTAATGGCTTCAGGTTTAAGTCAACTCAGAATGCTGTAAATGTCGAATTTATCAATGACGACATCAATACCAAGGATTCCGGTGTTTGCATAAGAGGCACCGTCTATGACGACGAGCCGGACTTTGACTATTATGGAGTGCTTCGGGATATTGTAGATTTATAATATACTGGCCCATATGATATGCATATTGTGATGTTCAAATGTGAGTGGTTCGATACGACACCAAATATCGGTTGGAGAATCGATAAACAATTTGGATTCGTCGATATAAATCATCGCAGGAGGTATAGAGGGTCCGATACATTTGCAATAGCAAATCAGGCTGTTCAAGTCTACTATACAAGCTATCCAAGGCGTCGTAGAGATCGATTTGACTGGTGGGCAGTATGCAAGATTAAATCTAGAAATACATTCAACGTTGGAGACCCAGCATACCAAGAGGACCAGATCAAAAAGTCCCAATACTTGGGATAACACTCAGATACAATGGATGTTGAAGATATTGTTGAGGAAAATAGAGGGGAGGAAGAGGTTGATACACAAGACTTAGCTGTCAACCAGGGGAGAAAGAGGCATCTTGTCCCAAATTTTGAGGCAGAAGAAGAAGAAGAAGAAGAAGAAGAAGAAGAAGAAGAAGAAGAAGAAGAAGAAGAAGAAGAAGAATTTGATGGGGATGAGGATACAGATAAAATCAACGATGAAGATAAGGATGAGGATGAGGAGGATGATGATGAAGACGAGGCCGAGGATGAGAACGAAGACGATGATTACGTTAAATATTGTTGTATAGTAAAAATACTTCCAATTACGTGAATTAAGTTTGACCTCATAAAAGCAATTACATGAATTCATGTTTTTTTATTCGATTATTTACTTATTGCAGATGGCACTCCTAGCCTTTTTCGTCGCGGCGACACTCGTCTCCCTACTGGTGGTATGTATATTTTAGTTTAGTTTTTATATCCATTTACACTTTCATATTGTTAATTATGTTTATGTGTTCTATTTACAGGTTATGATGGCTGGCCGTGGTCGTGGTGCTGGTCGTGGTGGTGGTGGTGGTGGTGGTGGTGCGTGTCGTGGTCGTGGTCGTACTGGTGCTGGTGGTCGTGGTCGTTTTCAGAGTTCTCGGGATGTGACCCCATCGAGCGAGCCCGACCCGGAGAGTACCCCGGGCACAGACGCATCCCGCCCTCGATCGACCACTTCATCGAGGCATCAGTCCGGATCTGCTAGCGGATCCGATCCGCTATCGGAACCACCAGCAACGGATCCATCAGGGGATGCCCCAGTTACTGCACAGTGGGCCCCGGAGTACCCCCATACTCAGTTCCATCCGGTTACTGGGGAGTACATACGCGGACCCGCGGATCCTTCGACGGCACCAGAGAGGCCGAAAGGCGAGTTTCGACGAGAACTATAGCCCGCGGGGACCTCGTAAGTAAATTTAAGTTAATTTATTAAATTTCTTTCATTTATTCAAGTTAATAATCCAGTCGTTTCTTCTTTGTAGGTTTTTTCTGTTTAATGTTGGCAGGGCCCTTGGAGAAATTATCAGGGCTAACTTCCACGGTCCTTACCTCAACTTTACGTCGGTGCCCCCAACCGAGCAGTACGTCTGGCTCGACGAGTTGAGGGTATATATCTATATTTTTTTGTTTAAGTCTATGTGATTCTTTAATCAACCATTTTGTAAATTACGTGATAATTGATTTTCTGTGTTAGAGAACGTACTGGTGGCCCCCCCATCGCGAGGAGGGGATCCGCAGGACCTACCGAAGCGCATGCTCGAAGAAGATACGGAATATGATTCATGACCTAAAGATGGGGCATACGAGGCCGAATTGGATCCAGCAGGACTATTATGAGGACATCTTAGGCATGATGGATAACCCTGCATACAAGGAGAAATCGGAGAAGGCGAAGGTGAACCGATCTGCCGCGGGCCTTCATACGGGGGGATCAAGGTCTCACGCAACGACACTTGCAGATCTGGTGAGCAACCATAAATTTATTTCACTATCGAATTAGGTATTATTAATTAAAGGAGTTAATTAGTTTCTACGCAAATTTCGTATGCAGGCCCAACGGGCGGTAAAGGAGGGAAGGGCGCCAGAATCGGTCACCATGCACGACGTCTTCCAGCATACGCACAAAAGACGGAAGGACGGGAGCTTCGTCGACGAGAGGGCGAAGGAGACTGATATAAGTACTTATGATTATGAGATTAACGTTAGAATTAAAAGTATTCGGACTATAACTTAGGTAAACTTAGGATTCACACTTAACTTAGTGAAACATAGGATTTAGATTATAACTTAGGTAAATCTTATAATATAAACACATTCATTTGATAGGCTGCGTATCGTGAGGCTCTTAGTCGGGCTCAGTTAACTGACACCGAGGATGTTGGTGAAACGACGCCCTTCCGGATGCCCTCTTCTTTGGCCGCTCGGAACGACTTGTTCGTAGATACCGTCGGCGGCTTTAAGAAAGGGTACCTGTACGGAGTCGGCTCCCTAGGGCCATTGCATATGGCGACGCAGAGATTTCCACCGACACCGCCTCCTCCCGTGGCCCGGGCAGACGATGATGTTAGGTCGCAGCTTACGCAGCTGCACGAGGCGGTGTCGTCCTTGCGGGAGCAATTTGCCACGCACTTTCCGCCTGCGTCTGCTGCTGCCGGGGCGTCTGCTGCTACTGGTACGTCTGCTGATGGTGCTCGTCCATCTTCTACTGGTCCGTCGACTGCAGGTGTTGGTCCGTCTTCCGTGGGCCACCTTTCTTTCAACCCTGAAGCCCCTGTGCTACCGCCTACGGCTGTGACGGCACTCCTGGATCTCATGTCCGCAGAGCAGCTTCGCCGACTTTCGAGCACTGTCTACGACGCCTTGCCTCCGTACCTTGTGGAGGAGTATATGCGTCGGTCGAATACGGGAACGGACAATCGACCTCCTCCTTAAAATGTTGTATTAAGAAAATTTGAATTATTTGTGAGAGCTTTGAACTAATTGTGCTATAATCGGCTTATAGCACCGGATATTATGTTACTCTTTAGGATAATTGATATTTATTTTCTATTAATTTGGTTTGGTCTGTGATTCTTGGATAATTGGTCGTATGTGCATATTTGGTCTATGTGATTCTTGGATAATTGGTGTGCATTATATATTTGGTCTGTGTGATTGTTGGATAATTGGTGTGCATTATATATTGGTTTGGTTTATGCATATATTTGTGAACAGGGAAAGTGCTGCCAAATTTTTTTCCCAAAAAACCCAGTTAGCGACGGACTAGTGACCGTTTAGCGACGGATATTCCTAGTTGCCGACGGGTTTTCGACGGATAAGCCGTCGCTACCTGGAGGTTTTAAACTGTTTGCAGTCAGCGACGGTTTAGCGACGGATCATCCGTCGGCAACGTTCTGGTGGTACAAGCTTCGACGAAACAGCGACGGAATAGCCGTCGCCAGGGCGACGGATAACCAGCCGCTAATCCGTCGCCAAATACAGCGACGAATTAGCGGCTGGTTATCCGTCGCCATGGTTCTGGAAATGCATGACATTTCCAGAACCATGGCGACGGATAATCAGTCAGCAATCCGTCATTGTGGCGTCGCGGTAGCGACGGGTCCGCGACGACTATTCCGTCGCCATGGTGCTGGAAATGCCAAGCATTTCCAGAACCTGATCGACGGATAGTCCGTCATAAGACCGTCGCAAATCCGTCGTTAAGTACTGATGGATACCGACGGCTTGGCGACGGATCGATACGATCTGATACGCTGTTACGACGGGTTACCGACGGAAAGTTATGTCGCTATTTCCTACACAGTTCAATACTTAATAGTTGAAATGGACGAAAATCCGTCGGGAACGTGTCGCTAATGCTTCGTAATGTGACGTCGGAAATCCGTCGCTATTCCGTTGCCGTGACGACAACTTAGCGACGGAACGTTATTAGCGACGAGCTGATTGCCGACGGATTATTTTGGCCAAAATACGTCGGTTATCGGTCGCTAATGGTAATTACCGTCGGTTTATCGACGGATGTGGCCGTCGCTAAAACGATAAATTTTCGTAGTGATATGACGAGCCTTATTCTCGTGGGGCCAAGTGACTTGGCAACCGCAGGAAACAGGGGACAGTTCTTGCTATGACTTTGATCGACCGACATAACTTTGCCTAACTTAATCGTGCAATGACTTGACGAGCAAAGGCTACGTCGAGCTTCGCATCGAGAGAACGTGTCATGCACGCGTTCGACTTGAACAACCAAGTTCTTGGGTGCCTAGACTTAAGCCATAATCCGTGCAATACGACTTAAATCACGGGACATGCAAAGGCTATGCCAAGCCTTAGATGAGGGACCGTGCATGCTTTATCAAGCATTCATGCGGGCGACGCCTATGACTTAGGCTAATTCGAGCGTTGTGGCAACTTAGCAACTTAGGCCAACTTTCTTCTCCCAAGCTACGGGACGAAGGATCGAGTGTCATTTTAAAAGCACGCTGAGCAGACTTCTAAGCAGACCGTAGGACCTTTTTTCCATATTCTAACACATTTCGACCCGACAGGATTATTCCCTTAGCTATGTGGATGCATCTCTTTTATTATCAAGCCTAACATGTGTAAGTTGAAAATATGTAACTTATTATGTAAAGGCAAAGATGAGGCAAGTTTACCGAAACTACCCCACCTGAGCGAGCCTTCGAGCAAGCCGTTGCGAGGCTAAGTCCGAACGCCGTCGAGGTTTCAATTTTTCCGATTGACTGAGCGGGACGGGGCACTACACCTACCTCCGCTGCTGCCGCCCCCCTCCCCCCCCGACCCCCCTGTCAGCTCCCTCCGCCCCTGTAAGCCCCCCTGTCAGCTCCCTCCGCCCCCTGTAAGCCCCCCCTGTCAGCTCCTCCCACCCCCTGTCAGCTCCCCCCCGCCCCCTGTCAGCCTTCCTGTCAGTGCCCCCCCGCCCCGTCAGCCCCCCTGTCAGCCGTCCCCTGTCAGCCCCCCCGTCCCCTGTCAGCTCCCCCCCTCGATGCCTCCCATCCCTAACCCTAACCCTCTTCTTCCATCAGCCGCCACCCACTCCCTCCAAACCCTAGTTTAGTTTCTAAAAAAAATTATTGTTGGGATTCTCAGAGGGGAAATATTTGTTGGAACCTCTGTCCATCAATGCTGGAAATTTAACAAAGAGCACACATATGGTTTATTGTGCGTAAATCTTTATTTCTTTCCTTGATCTTCACACTAGGATCTATCAGAGGTTACCATGGGTTATCTCTCTGTCCTGGCTTGTGATCCACACTCTCTGCTTTCTATGCATGTATGCCGATTCTGGCTCCATTTTTAGCGCATTAGCAGAGTTGCTGTGTTTATCAAGTATAAAGAACACATCGACAGACGAATCTCTGACAAATGGGAGACTCTACGACGAATAGCAGTGCCACAGGTACTAGTGTTGACAACACACTAGCAGGCACTAGCACGACAATTTCCTCTATTCGACTTATCGATCGACGGTTGGAAGGGCCAGAGGGCTACTCGACATGGAGAAAGAAAGTCGAAAAGACACTTCGAGGAATTGGTTGTCCAAACATCTGACTGACAACCCTCCAGCAGACGATGATCCCATCTTTGAGCAATGGGAGACAGATGACAGTCGACTGTTTACATAGTTGATGAATTCCATGGAACCATCGGTAGAAGACATAGTTCAAAATACAGACTCCGTAAATGAGTTATGGAAAATGTTGGCGACAACGTTTGATGGTAAACACGATTTGTCTCATATATATGACTCGGTCGTTAGTGTGTACCGAGCAAATCAAGGAGACAAATCTTATAAAGATCATTTTTAGGCCTTCAAGGCTATGACGGATGAGATCGACCGCGAATTACCTCTTACGTCGGATATTAATGAAGCACGGGCTCAACGTGAGCAGCTTCATGTCATGGCTTATCTCGTCTCTCTCCGTCCTGATGCTGACTCTGTTCATTCTCAGATTATTGCTGGATCTGATGTACCGTCCCTGTTGGAAGCACACTATTGTGTCCTTCGGGCTGCCAAAGTCGTTGAGACCACTCCGGGTGATACTCTTGCTGATCGTTCTGCTCTCGGGGCCGCTCGTACAAGATTTTGTGGTGGTCGTGGCGGCCGACAGGGTGGCCGTAATGCTGGTCGTGATAGAGGACGGGGCAATGGCGGTCGTGATGGAGGAAGACCGTGCATATGCTTTAACTGTGGTAACTTAGCCATTTCTATTGGCAATGCACTAAATCACCTGCTGCTAATATCACCACTGATGCCTCTGATGATGGTTTCCGCTCTATTCAGATGACTTCGGACTCATATACAGAGTTCTTTGATTTCCAGGCTCAATGTTGTGGTGAAGCATCCACGTCTGGTTCCACAGCCGGATACTCAGCCGCGTGGATAGTAAAACCCAAGCAATAGGTAATTGACTCTGGTGCATCCTCTCACATGGCTGATGATGCAGGTATGATACATGATTATGTACCTGTACGTCGTGCTTCTGGCATTACAGTTGCCAATGGCGGTTCCCTGACAGTCCGAGGTCGTGGAAGTGCCAATCTTTTTTTTCGGACTGTCACTCAATTCTGTACTGCTTACTCTTGGGAACCCGTTCAGTTTAATTTCTATTAGTCAAATTACTCATGAACTACATTGTTCGGTAATATTTTTTTCCTGATGGTTGTGTTTTTCAGGACCTGAAAACTGGAAAGACTATCGGTAAGGGACATGTGGCTGGAGGCTTGTACCTGTTTGACGCAACTCCTTCTGTTGTCTGTGCCGACATAAAACTCGATCTTGTCGAGTTATATTGTCGGTTAGGCCATCCATCGTCCCAAGCTCTCCAGAAAATGTACCTATCTTTAGATATTCCCTCTTCTTTTTATTGTGAGCCATGTAGTTTAGCTAAGCATCATCGGATTCCTTATCCGGTGAGTCCAAATAAAATTGCTTCCGCTCCTTTTGAGTTGGTGCATTCTGATATATGGGAACCCTGTCCGACTGACTCTGTAATGGGTTTTAAGTACTTTATTACTTTTGTCGATAATTACTCACATGTCACTATTGTTTATTTGATGAAAAATTGCTCTGAATTATTTAACATCTGGTACAACTTTCATGCTAATAAAAACACAATTTGGTCTTCCAATCAAAAATTTTTGGAGTGACCATTCGTGATCTCGATAAACATCTGGCCCTCAATGGCATCATCCACCAAACCTCTTGTGCATACACACCATAATAAAAATGGTGTAGCCGAATGCAAGAATCGCCATTTATTAGAAACAACACGTGCTCTTATGTTTCAAGCACGTACTTATAAGCGATTTTGGTCGGATGCGGTTCTTACTGCTTGTTATCTTATTAACCGCATGCCATCGTCTGTTTTCAATGGTAGCTCTCCCTTTTCTAGGCTTTTTCCTGGACGAGAATCATTTTTTCTGCCTCTCCGCATCCTTGGCTACTTATGCTATATTCGGGATACCCGACCAACCCTTTCTAAATTAGATCCTAAGGCAATACAATGTATTTTTCTTGGGTATCCTAAAGATCAGAAAGGGTATCGGTGTTTCTCCCCTATTTTAAAGCGATATTTTTTCACTCGGGATGTTACCTTTGTAGAAACAAAATTTCTACCATTCCCACAATCAATGGGTCCGGCTCCTCTGGCCTATCCAGAAGAGGATTTTTTGTTATTTCCTCCTCAAACACAATAGCTTCCCGTACGGGTGCCCTCCCTTACTGAGCCAGTCTCCCAGGTAGATGGTCCACTTACACCGATTTAGCCATTACTGATATCGTCCACAGAATCCTCCTCCTCTGGTTCTACCAGCAGCTCCGGCTCCAATGAGTTGCCTCCATCTGTTCTACCAGCAGCTCCACCAGTTCTGCCAACAGCTCCGGCAGTTCCACCTCTAGAACGTCCTCGTCATGCCTGTCGTGATCATCACTTGTATGTTGACAGCTACAAAGGACTTACCAGTCATACTCAGTCTTTGGTGGCTACTATTGATGAGATTCAGATCCCCAAGACCGCTGAGGAGGGTCTCCGACATCCTGGTTGGCGTGCTGCTACGAACGAGGAGATGAAAGCTCTCCAGAAAAATCATACTTGGGACTTAGTCGACTTACCTACTGGTAAACAGGCAGTCGGCTGCAAATGGGTGTTCACAATTAAGGTAAAATCGGATGGCACTCTTGATCGACTGAAGGCTCGTCTGGTGGCCAAAGGATACTCTTAAACCTATGGTGAGGATTACTTCGAGACATTCTCTCATGCTGCCAAAATGACATCCGTTCGTGTCCTCATGGCCTTGGCCATTCGATATTACTGGCCGTTACTTTAGCTGGATATAAAGAATGCTTTTCTTCACGGGGATCTTGATGAAGAGGTATATGTGATGCAACCTCCCGGGTTTGTTGCAAGGGAGGGTAAAGTGTGTCATCTGAGGAAGGCCTTCTATGGTCTGAAAAAATTACCTCGTGCATGGTTTGGTCGATTTACACATGTTGTTACTCAATTTGGCATGTGTCAATCAAAGAAGGACCATTCAATATTCTATCGACACACATCTGCTGGAAGAATACTCCTTGGTGTCTACGTTGATGATATTATAATCATGGAAGATGACAACCAAGGTATTTCAAGTCTCAAGAAGTTTCTTGGAGAACAATTTCAAACCAAGGATATGGGATCCTTGAACTATTTCTTGGGCATTGAGGTCACACGGGGTAAGCGAAACATTGTAATATCTCAAAGAAAGTATGTGCTGGACATACTAAATGATGCAGGCATGATGCAAGCAAAGGGAGCAACCTCACCTATAGATCCAGGGGTAAAGTTACTTCCAGACGATGGGGTCCTGATGACCAATCCAGATCAGTATCGTCGAGTAGTTGGAAAACTCAACTACTTGGTGATTATGATGCGTCCGGACATTTCTTTTGCAGTGAGTGTTACAAGTAGATTTATGGTTTTTCCAAGAATTCCACACTGGCAGGCAGTTCTCAGGATTCTGTGTTATCTAGTAAAGAATCCAGGAATATGAATTCGAATGGAGAATAATGGACACACACTCGTATTGAGTGTTTTACTGATGCTGACTGGAGAGCAAGCCTGACAGATAGACGGTCTACATCTGGCTACTCAGTATTTATTGGCAGAAATCTAGTGTCATGGAAGAGCAAGAAACAAAGTGTGATAGCACGCTCAAGCTCAAAAGTAGAATATCGAGCCATTGCTCATGGCACATCAGAGATATTATATATGAAGCATCTCCTACAAGAACTGGGAGAAGACGCAGGGTCTCAAGTGGCAGATCTATGGTGTGATAACCAGTCTGCTATTCATATTGCCACCAACCCAGTATTTCATGAACGGACGAAGCATATTGAAATTGACATTCATTTTGTTCGTGATGAATATACAAAGGGAGTGATAATGTTTCAACATGTGAGGACCGGCGACCAGATAGCTGATATCTTCACAAAGCCTCTTCTGGGTCCTCGGGTTCAATTTTTATGTAACAAGTTAGGCATGATTGACATCTATGCTCCAGCTTGAGGGAGGGTGTTAAGTGTTATATTAGAGTTATTAGTTAATAGACTTTAGTCCCACATTGCTTAGAATAATAGAAGAGGAGGCTAGCCTCTCCTATATATATGTATTCTCTCATCAATAATAATCATCTCATTATTTCTATTCTACATATAAACATCAACAAATTCGTGAAAACAGAATCAAAAAATAAGAACTTTCGATTCTTAGAGGCATTTCGTCGAACACGTGTTTCAATACATCGACACGCGTCCGATACGCCTATCAAACGGATACGAAATCCTACCAAACTATATGTACAGGTCCATGGTACCTAGATGGATGCATCTACAAAGAAAAATTAGAATTTACAGGTGTTTAGAGGGGTTTACCTATTGAGAGTCAATATCTCAATGAAACGAGCCTCCAAACGTCCCGATGTCGATTTCCTCCGGTCCTGTGAGACTCGTCTCACTGTATCAGTATTTATGTACGGGTACGTATTTTGAGCCGTATTTCGTATTTCTTGGTTTTCAAATATTTTAAATTTTTCCAAAGTATAGGTTAAACTTGACTTGGTTTAATTTGGTTCGGTTCAACTTGGTATTGGGCTTGGTTTGGTTTAGGTGGGTTTGTGTCATGACCCGCACCCGCTTTTTCGGATACGAGACGTGTCCAAGCCAGCCTACGCCGTAGAGTCGGCGGTAGAACGCTGTCAAGCCCGCAAGAAATAAATGCTCAAAATAAACTTTATTGCTCATTCACATTTCTAAATTTGATTACAATATTTACAACTTTTTTTTGAATGAAAATACAATGTCTCACAAAATAGTAAAGACAGCTAGTTCCACTATCTAGGTTGACCTCAACATACCCATGCCTTTCCAGTGCTAAGAGTGATCGCGGCTAAACCTGAAAAATATTAGTTTCCAGTCAGGAATGGAACGAGTACAATCTCACAACAAAATCAATAAATGACGAAATCCATAAATCTGTAATAATACTGAGATACATGATAAGGGGTAAACAGAGAATCATGGTAGGAATCATGCGAGTAAAAGCAAGAAGACATGGTACACAAGACAAGCAATGACAAGAAACTATAATGCAGCAAGACTATATCTAACAAGTGATTTGAAATACACTTTCGACATGTAAACGGCTAGGCGTAAATCTGGCACCCCACACGTAAATTGGGCGACTGCTATCAGGCAAGAATAGACATTTTTAGGGATATTTCTGGGTATGTTTACATGTCTACTAATGTACTTCCCTGGCCGGTTAGTACCCATGGATTCAAACAGGTCACGAACACGAAAATATATTGGTCACGAATAACATGCAAGAATCCATAACTACTATCTCGTGTGATAAGCGTGTCAAGAATCAATGTGATATCAATGTAAAATATTATTAAATACAAGAAATATAGAGATAATCAAATATGAAAACTATCAGAGATGTACTCACCTGAATCCTTGCACAAACCGTAGTCATAAGTCAAGGATGAGGGAGTTGCCAATCTAGATACTGTCAACCTATAACACATATTGTACCACGAACCGTACACGAAAATCACAAATCAATTCTAATGTTCTAGTTCTAAATTCATGGAATAGTGGTTAGTTGGGTTACTAATCTAATAATAATTAATTCTGGAATAAATTACTTAAAAACATTATTTAACCTAATAATAATCTAAATATAATCTAAACATGCAAGTTTGGCCATTAAAAGTCATGTTTCCAATTTTGGAAACCATAACACGCAAATCGAGGCGTGCCATTGACTATCTAGCCAAACATTGTCAACTCTAGATTTTGAAAGTGCACTTTGGTAGATTTCAGTGCCACGAGTGCGCTGGAATCAACCGTGCCGCAAAATCACGCTTTGGTCAAAAGATATCGCCGTTATGGCTAATCGTGACCAAAACGGTGATCAACCGATCAATTCTGAGTTCAACAGAATAACTAAAATACTAGATGAATGAAATAATTTTTGGAAAAATTATATGTCGTAGTCTCTGTGTTAGCTTTCCGAAACTTTAAACGGTTCATGATTTCGATTTCTGATTCTCCCAGAATCTCGAAAACACCGAAACGTGTCAAGTTTCGGACAACCGACACTCTACGAATTTTCCAGAAATTTAAAAATAATATCTATGAAAATAAATTACATATTCAGAAAACTTACCTCGATACGAATCCAATAAAAAAAACGGCGCACAAAAAGCACATCGGGGTTGGCGGAAATCGCTTCGGGAAGTCGGAAACCCTAGATGAGTTCTCCCACAAAAGGCTGCTGGAATTTAATTAGGGTGGACGAATATAATAATATATATATAGGAGAGAGAGAGAGACGGTCACTGCAGCAGTTGGCGCCGACAGGTGGGCCCCCCCCCGAGTGGATTTCTGGGTATTTATTTATTTAATTCAGAAAATTATTTAAAAATTATTTTAAGTCCAAATAAATCAAAACAAATTGCAGAAAAATTCTAGAAAATTCTAGAAAATATTTCTAAGTGTCTAGAATATAAATAAAATATTTTAACACAAAATATCATCGTGTGACCTCGCAGTAAATTCTAAAAACCTATAAAATATAATTTTTATATGTTTTAATTATAAAAAATTCCCAAAAATTCTAAAAAATTCAGAAAAATTCTAAAATATTCTAAAAAATATTTTTAGTCATTTAGAGCCCAAATAAAAATATTTGGTCCAGAAATACCCCTGTATGACCTTACAGTAAATCCTGAAAGTCCTAAAAATAATAAAACCTTAAATATTAAATACCTAAAAATATCCAAAAATTGTAGAAAAATATAAAATATCTAAATAATACATATATAAGCTATCTAGAGGTCATATGACCTTAATATGGTCATAGCCCACCTACAAGCTTTGACATGACTTCCAATGACCATAAAATTAATCATAAACAAATAAAATTAAAAAAAAATTGGGAAGTGGGCTTACAAATCTACCCACCTTAGAAAATTTTCGTCTTCGAATTTTCAAAAGATACAAATAGGCACAACCAAGAATATCATCAAAATATGACATGACCAATCGATATGAATAAGCACGATAAAGAATATAATCAAGAAAATAATATGATGAATGATCGAAATTAATCAGGCGTATAGAATCGAAATCTAAATACATTTTAGAATATAGTGGAAGGAAATCAAAATAGGTTTAAAAGATGACAATTCGAAAATAGAAAAATATGAGAGAAATAAATAACTACTAGTTGTAGAGAAGGTGGTAACAAGAAATAAGACATCAAATAAACTTGAAAGAAAAAAAATTAATAGTCGTATGCCAATAAAGGAAATAGTCGCTATGATATTCGAAGATCATAAGTATATTCGAAGTCATTTAACCGAGAATCCATGCCTCGCCAGTGTACATCTGGCTGCCATGAACCCTTGGTTTCGTGACTCAAGTATAATATGTTATCGAACACTTTATCAACTCTACCCAATATTGACATAATAAATCAAAAGATCAATAATACAACTAGGATATAGTTTTAGTAATATTTGACAACCTACGCTTACTGGAAATTATTTCAACTTAGGGGTCATGCCACGCCAGTGCGCTGCTGACTGTAGTGAACCCGCAGTCTCCATAATTCAAATAAATGGGGATAGTGCACATCTGTCTTACCATTGTATGTCACGAAAATTATTTTAACTATATCCATAAGAATTTCAAAGGAACTTCAATAAATTCAAATAAGTCGATCATGATAAGAAAATATAAGTATCTGTCCTTGAGTAAAAGTATCAGTTTTAAAAACAAAACGATCACAAAATGAACGAAGACGACTTGAATTAATATTTAGATAATTGAACCAAGATTAGGAATTGAAAATAAAACGATTGCAAAATAGTTTTGAAAATAAAACAAGGTTTAGAGAAGGCAGAAGATAAAATGGCACAAATGATCTAAATTAGGAATTGAATTCTATGAAGGCCTAACTTACCAAGAGAATAGTCTACCCACCTTTGATCCAAACATCGTATCGAATATCTAATAGGGTTTAAAATTCAATAAATCATTGGCTAAATCACATGGCCTAATTAGCAACCTTAACTATCCAAGGGTCAAATTGAATAAGGGACTCCTAGTCCTAGTCATTCTCTAAAATTAAATCAATCCTAATTGTGAATGAGCAATTTTCTAGTCGCAGGCTTGCAGATACTACCACAAGTTTGTAATCTTTTGCGAAAATAAACCTGCATGGGCCACCACAAAAACTTGTCACGACCCGCACCAGCTTTTTCGGATATGAGACGTGTCCAAGCCAGCCTACGCCGCAGAGTCGGCGGTAGAACGCTGTCAAGTCCGCAAGAAATAAATGCTCAAAATAAACTTTATTGCTCATTCACATTTCTAAATTTGATTACAACATTTACAACATTTTTATTTGAAAGAAAATATAATGTCTCACAAAATAGTAAAGACAGCTAGTTCCACTATCTAGGTTGACCTCAACATACCCATGCCTTCCCAGTGCTAAGAGTGATCGCGGCTAAACCTGAAAAATGTTGGTTTTCAGTCAGGAATGGAACGCGTACAATCTCACAACAGAATCAATAAATGACGAAATCCATAAATCTGTAATAATACTGAGATACATGATAAGGGGTAAACAGAGAATTATGGTAGGAATCATGCGAGTAAAAACAGGAAGACATGGTACATAAGACAAGCAATGACAAGAAACTATAATGCAGCAAGACTATATCTAACAAGTGATTTAAAATATACTTTCGACATGTAAACAGCTAGGAGATAAATCCAGCACCCCGCACGTGAATTGTGCGACTGCTATCAGGCAAGAATAGACATTTTGGGGATATTTTTGGGTATGTTTACATGTCTACTAATGTACTTCCCCGCCCGGCTAGTACCCATGGATTCAAACAGGTCACGAACACGAAAATATATTGGTCACGAACAACATGCAAGAATCCATAACTACTATCTCGTATGACAAGCGTGTCAAAAATCAATGTGATATCAATGTAAAACATTATTAAATACAAAAAATATAGAGATAATCAAATATGAAAACTATCAGAGATGTACTCGCCTGAATCCTTGCACAAACCGTAGTCACAAGTCGAGGACGAGGGAGTTGCCAATCTAGATGCTGTCAACCAAAAACACATATTGCACCACGAACCGTACACGAAAACCACAAATCAATTCTAATGTTCTAGTTCTAAATTCATGGAATAGTGGCTAGTTGGGTTACTAATCTAATAATAATTAATTCTGGAATAAATTACATAAAAATATTATTTAACCTAATAATAATCTAAATATAATCTAACATGCAAGTTTGGCCATCAAAAGTCATGTTTCTAATTTTGGAAACCATAACACGCAAATCGAGGTGTACCATTGACTATCTGGTCAAACACTGTGAACTTTAGATTTTGAAAGTGCACCTTGGTATATTTTAGTGCCACGAGTGCGCTGGAATCAACCGTGCCGCAAAATCACGCTTTGGTCAAAAGATATCGCCGTTATGGCTAATCGTGACCAAAACGGTGATCAACCGATCAATTCTGAGTTCAACAGAATAACTAAAATACTAGATGAATGAAATAATTTCTCAAAAAATTATATGTCATAGAGCTTTGTGTTAGCTTTCCGAAACTTCAAACGGTTCATGATTTCGTTTCCTGGTTCTCCCGAAATCTCGAAAATACCGAAACGTGTCAAGTTTCGGACAACCGACACTCTACGAATTTTCCAGAAATTTAGGAATAATATCTACGAAAATAAATTACATATTCAGAAAGCTTACCTCGACACGAATCCAACAAAAAAATGGCACGCAAAAAGCACGTCGGGGTTGGCGAAAATTGTTTCGGGAAGTCGGAAACCCTAGATGAGTTCTCCCACAAAAGGCTGCTGGAATTTAATTAGGGTGGGCGAATATAATAATATATATATAGGAGAGAGAGCGGCGGTCACTGTAGCAGTTGGCGCCGACAGGTGGGCCTCCCCGGATAGATTTCTGGGTATTTATTTATTTAATTCAAAAAATTATTTAAAAATTATTTTAAGTCCAAATAAATCAAAATAAATTGCAGAAAAATCCAGAAAAAATCTAGAAAATTCTAGAAAATATTTCTAAGCGTCTAGAATATAAATAAAGTATTTTAACATAAAATATCATCGTGTGACCTCGCAGTAAATTCCAAAAACTATAAAATATAATTTCTATATGTTTTAATTATATAAAAATTCCCAAAAATTCTAAAAACAAATCCAGAAAAAATCTAAAATATTCTAGAAAATATTTTTAGTCATTTAGAGCCCAAATAAAATATTTGGTCCAGAAATACCCCTGTATTACCTTATAGTAAATCCTAAAAGTCCTTAAAAATAATAAAACCTTAAATATTAAATACCTAAAAATATCCAAAAATTATAGAAAAATATAAAATAGCTAAATAATACATATATAAGCTATCTAGAGGTCATATGACCTTAATATGGTCATAGTCCACCTACAAGCTTTGACATGACTCTCAATGACCATAAAATTAATCATAAACAAATAAAATTAAAAAAAAATTAAAATTTTGGGAAGTGGGCTTACAGTTTGAGATGAGAAGGTTTGTATAAAACCTAACTCCTCTCTCTCTCCTCCATTATTTTCATTCTCTTCATCTTCTTCCGCTTTATTCTCTCCTCCAACCTAAGGCAAGTACACCTTGCCAAATGTTGGACAAATATTATTTTGTTTGTTCTAAACTCTTTTTTACATAATTCTAAGCATCTTTAGAACTTGGAGTTTTTGATTTTCATGGATGGATTCTTGTAGATCTAAGTTTATAGCCTTTTCGGTTTTCTTGGATTTTGATCTACTAAACTTTATTATTTTCAACTTTTGATTGTTCTATGTTGTAGAGAATCGATTTTACCCAAAATGGACCTTTGAAAAGTTAGATTTCGACTTGTTTTGAAAGTTATGGTCAAAATAAGATTTGAGCATTTTCTAGTTCGTCTATCCTGGTTCTGGCAAGGACGTTGAATAGTGCCGCATGAATAGTGCCGTATGGAATGAATAGTACCGTAGGAATGAATAGTGCTGCATGGATGAATAGTGCCGTAGGAATGAATAGTGTCGCATAGTACAGCCTACCGCATAGTGTAGCCTGTCGTGCATAGTGCCGCAGGAGGCCGTATAGTGCCGCATAAGGCTGCATAGTGCCGCAGAATGCCGCATAGTGCCTGTTTTGGTTGTTTTATGTCCTATTTGGCTGATTTGTGGCCAGAATTTCTCCCAACTCCCAACATGAAAGTTGTAGATCTTTTTCTTGGCTTCAAGAATATGTTACCAACTATTTTATGCAAGTTTCTTTCATTCTTGATATGGAGCTTATGATTGCATTGTATGTTTTCTATCTTGGCCTAAATTATGACGACCCTACTAAATAGCTTGATATTTCTTTAATAAATAAATTTCTTAACATGATTTGATAATAATGTACAGTTAGAGAATGATTGTACCCCTCTCGTACCCTTAACACTAGTACAGATTCAATTGGTGTTTTAGGCCAAGTAGTTACCTCATTTATTCCTTTTCATATGTTATGATGCACCTTTTGTCAAGATCTATCTACAAGCTTTCTTACGTCTATGATTGCCTAACATGATAGTGACCCATGGTGGGGCACTCATGATATATGTCTTTCTTCTTTGCTTAACATGATAGTGACCCGTTGTGGTGCACTCATAATGAATGTCTTTCTTCTTTGCTTAACACGATAGTGACCCATTGCGGTGCACTCAAGTCACGTGTCACTTTTTTGCTTAACATGATTGTGGCCCGTCGTGGCGCACCCCTAACAAGTACTCCTAACATGATAGTGACCCGTTGTTGTGCACTCCAGACAAGTAACATGATATGACATGACATGAACCATGAATGCTGTTGCGACGGCTTTATTGGCTTACAAGTAATGAATGATTTGGACACTGTGGGTGTTTCTTTTGAGTGTGTTTGTACAAGCTACATGTTCTGTATTATATTATGTTGTCACGACCCGGTCCCAAATTGTTGGGTCGAATCGGATCATGCCCAGCCTGCACCGTTGTGAGACGGCGGCAGTAAGCTGTATCCAAATGCAGGTAATCACAACAACACAATATATTTGTCACAACATCTAAAATTTCGAATAATAAAACTTGTCCAACAAAATATTCATCTGATACAACTGATAAAATAAAACTGTCTTTTTATTCAAACATCAAAACTAAAAGGTAAATCATCGTCTAGGAAGATGGCTCATCAGCCGCGAGATCAACATCGTCCGATTGGGACTCTGGCAGCACAGCAGGGTAGAGCTCAGGATCGTAATAGCTACTAATCAATAGCTCTGCATCATCAATAGAACCTATTGGAGGTGGAGAATCCAGTCAGGAAAGGAGCAAAGTACAATTATGAAAATCCAACAATTCAACTAATAATTTGAAATTTGCAATTTTAAACAGTTTGAAATACTTGAACAATATTTTCCACCAATTTTCCACAATTTAAAACAATGTGATTTGAGTATGTAATGCTTATGACCGGCTTGGATTGTACAATAGTATCCTAGTGATACGATACGGCTTATTCCCGTATGAAAAGGAGTAAGCTCGCACAATTATGCAATATGAAGGTATTGGTCATAGAACACTACACTACTCCCCAAATCCCACAATCAATAACAATCAATACTCTAGGAAAGAGTTCCGTGTAGCAATGTGGTTTAATCTTGCAATATGACAATTATTAGCTAAATTGAAAAATAAACATAACCGTACTTGCCTTTGTTTATGACTGGGTTTGAAGAGTCGGTTCCGGAAAAGAAAATCAGACTCGTCCTCAAAATCCTACATTGAGAATCCCGACTTAGCATAAATAAGGAAACCATATCTAGGTGTGCTAGTTACAATCTCTAAAATTTGATCCTAGTCAAATTTTATGTTGTTATAAATAAAACACGTTTATCGATGAGATTCAAAGTTATTAATTTAACGAGGTAAAAGTCAAGTTAACATTTTTATTGGGAAACTTCACATTTTTCAATTATTTGGCAAAACTTTGTATTTTGTAATATATATATATATATATATATATATATATATATATATAAATTAGTTATTTTGCTTTTAATGAGAAAATATGAAATTGTCTAAGTTACAAACTTGAAATCTTATTATTTTATTTAATGTGAGAAAACTCTTATTAATTTCCTATAAAAGATAAATATTCAGTTTACTATTATTAACGCGTTTACCTACAATCTAACAATCCAGAAAAGAAAAGGTAAAACGAAACTACTTATTACAGGTCCATAGGAAAATAGAAAAGAAAACTTGGACTTATGTCCTTACATTTTTTTTTACATAAACTAATTTAATTTAAAGGCGAGCTCTGAATACCGCGAACGGTCCAACAGTAGGCCGAAGCCCTGCACCAAAATACTAACAGCAGTAATCCATTCTAAAAATAATAACAAATTAAAGATAATTATAAAATGCGTCTCAGACTTGGTCATTCAAAAACTCATGTTTTAACTAATGCCTCAAGAAATAAACCGAAAAGTTTTCAAATATTTTTTAAAAATCGGGCAGCATCTCCTTTGTAATCGGGATAACCCAATAATGGGAAGATACAACCAAAATATTCCAAACTTAGGAATAACGCCAATACATAACCAAAATCCATCTCAAAGCCATTTATATATATATAAATGAATTAACAGAGCTTAAATCCCAAATCCGAGAATCCGAACTCCATATCTATCGAACTCGAAATCGAAAACAAGCCCGACTATTCTACATCGAAGTTGGAGTAATCAGAACCACATCCGAAAAGAGACCAGAATACTAAACTCAATATCACAGCATGAATTCTGAAATATAAAATTCGAAGAATCCGAAATAAAATTCGGAAAACCGAAAACTACAGAACCATATATGGGAAAATCCGAACTTAACTCGGAAATTCCGAGAAACCACAGAATCACAAAACCAAAACTACAAAAATTATTCCAAAACGGAGTTCGGAACATCCGAAACCAATATCGTAATTATCAATGTTGAATCCCATGACGGGATCGGGGACCGCGTCATCATCGACACTAAGAGAGAGACACGAAGATACGAAAAATATACCTCGGGTGCTCGGCTAGAGCTCTCAGATGAAAATAGGAGAAAACTGAAAACCCGCGAATCTCGAAAAATCCAAAACACGCGGACAGCGGAAAGTGCCACGGAAAGCACGGATCTGGACAGCAAACCGGGGCACGGGGACAGCAGCACACACAGGGAAGTGCGCATGGGGCAGCGCTGGGGGAGCGGGGCTCGCCGCTCGGGTCGGGATCGGCGACGGATGGCCTGTCGGAGGGAGGCGGTCGGCTCGGGGGAGCCGCGCGGGTCGTCGGACACGGAGATGCCGCGGGGTAGGCCGAGAGGGGCTCGGGCGACGCTGGAGGTGGCGTCGGGGCAGCTCGGGGCGCGCGCCAAGGGGAGCTCGGGATCGAGCGGCTAGGGCTTTTGGGGAAAGGGTTTGGGGAGGAGGTGATGGAGATGGTGATGGATGGGGAGAAGAGGTGGGTATAAATAGGAAAATATTTGGGGATTATGGGAACCCAAAGGCCATGGCCGTTCGGGGAGGTTTCGGAAAGGAAGGGTTGGCCGAGCGTCGGTTTGGAAAAGGAAATGAAGGGTTTTGTTCCAGAGAGTTGAACGAGAGAGAGAGTAAAGAGTGATTTAATAAAAGTTTTGAAGGAAAGCTAAAATAAATTCTTTTTCTTTTCATATATATAAATATATATACTAAGAGACTTCAAAACTATTTTCGAAAAACTGAACTTGGATTCAAAACGGGTTTGGGACGGGTCAGGTCCAACACTAAAAATCCAGGAATAATAATTTTTCTAAAAATACAATTTTCCTAAATTAACAATTAATAATGATTTATAATAATAATTAGCTAATTAAATTATTCAATTAATTAACTGAAATTTTACGGGTTTCACAACCTTCACTCCTTAGAAAATTTTGTCCTCGAAATTAAAGGATAGGGTTAGGAATTACCTCAGGTCTCAAATAGATACGGATACTGCTTCCGTATCTCATCTTCTCGCTCTCAGGTAGACTCGCCTGGGGAATTGTGCCGCCACATAACTCTGACTATGGGCGTCACAGAGTTCCTGATTTTCTTCTTACCTCTGTCTAAAATCGCCACCGGCTTCTCTGGTACTGTAAGGCTGGGTCCAATCTCCAGCTCCGAATGGTCCAAGATGTGGCTCGGATCCAGGATGTAGCGTCTGAGCTGTGAAACATGGAAGACATTGTGCATGCTTTCAAGATTAGCCGGTACGCTACTTCTCCAATTCGGCTCAAAACTTTGAATGGGCCGATGTACCTGGGGCTCAGCTTTCCTGCTCTGCCAAATCTGATAGTTCCTCTGGTAGGGGAGATCTTGACGAAGATACTATCTCCTAGTTCGAACTCCAATGGTCGACGACTGCTATCAGCCCAATGCTTTTGCCTGTCCTGAGCTATCCTGAGCTTGTCTCTAATCACCTTTACCTTCTCTGCTGCATCGGTCACCATCTCAGGTCCAAGCAATACTCTTTCTCCTACGTCGTCCCAAGAAAGTGGAGTGCGGCAACGACGTCCATAAAGTTCCTTGAACGGAGTCATACCGATGCTAGCTTGGTAGCTGTTGTTGTAGGAGAACTCTACCAAATACAAGTGGTCTTTCCAAGACCCTCCAAATTCTAAGACGCAAGATCTCAACATGTCCTCTAGCATCTGGATTGTTCTCTCTGATTGTCCATCAGTCTGGGGATGATAGGCTATGCTAAACTTCAATTGTGTTCCCAAACTGTCATACAAGCTCTTCCAAAAGTGAGAGATGAATCTGGTATCTCTGTCAGATACAATACTTACTGGAACTCTATGAATTCGGTAGATATGTTGCATGTACAGTGCTGCTAACTTCTCGATGGATAGACCAACCTTGAAGGGGATAAAGTTAGCTGACTTTGTCAGTCGGTCCACAATAACCCAAATGACATCCTTCTCTCCTTGGGATCGAGGCAGTCCTAACACAAAGTCCATCGTTATGTGTTCCTATTTCCACTCTGGGATGTCTAGCGGCTGCAACAGTCCTGCTAGTCTCTGTCTGCTAGCTTTCACTTGTTGACAAATCAAGCATCTAGCCACAAATTTGGATATGTCCTTCTTTATTCCATACCACCACACTACAGTACGCATATCCTGATACATTTTATTAGCTCCTGGATGTATGAAATACTGCGACTGGTGCGCTTCTTGCATCAGCTCATTCCTCAGTTCGCCAGTTGGTACGCAAAGCCTCGTATGCCTCAGTGCTCCATCGCTGGCGATTGAGAATCCTTCAAGTGTTCCTACCAGCACTTGATCTCTGAGTTTACAAAGCATCTCGTCTTGGAGCTGTGTCTCCTTGACTTTGTCCATCAGACTTGAACGCACTTGCAACTGCATCGTTGATGATTCAACTCCTGGTACAATTGCTTCTCTTTCCAGCTTCTTCCTTTTCTCTTCAGGCAGTACAATCTCCAGTCCAAGCTTCTCTATGTCTTCCAGCAAATGCCGCTCCTTGGTCAAAAATATCGCCATCGGGTATCGACTAAGTGTATCTGCAACCACATTAGCCTTACCCGGATGGTACTGTAAGTCGATGTTGAAATCTTTTATCAGCTCCAGCCATCGCCTCTGTCGCATGTTCAGCTCCTTCTGAGTGAAAACATATTTAAGACTTTTATAGTCTGTAAATATTTCTACTCTCTCTCTATAGAGGTAATGCTTCCACAGCTTTAGTGCAAAAATAACTGCTGCAAGCTCCAAATCATGTGTGGGATAGTTCTTCTCATGAGTCCGTAATTGCCTAGATGCGTAAGCAATTACTATCCCGTGTTGTTGAAGAACACAACCCAATCCTTTACCAGAAGCATCACTGTAGATTGAGAAACTGTTGGTACCTGCGGGTAGCGCAAGTATCGGTGCCGTTGTAAGTCTTTTCTTCGGTTCCTCAAATGCTGCCTGGCAAGCTTCAGTCCACACAAATTCTTCATTCTTCCTTGTGAGCTTCGTCATCGGCTCAGCAATCCTGGCGAAGTCCTTCACAAATTTTCGGTAGTAGCCAGCTAAGCCCAAGAAACTTCTGATTTCAGCAACTGAACTTGGTGTACTCCACTTCTCAATAGCAGCTATCTTCTTTGGATCTACCGAAATTCCTTCTCATGTGACAACATGGCCCAGAAAATCTACCTTGTCTAAGAAGAATTCACATTTAGATAGCTTACCATAGAGCTTCTCCTTCCTTAAGGTTCCCAGAACTTTCCTCAGGTGCTCTTCATGCTCTTCTTCGATCTTCGAGTAGGTCAGAATGTCATCGATGAAGACAACAATAAACTGATCCAGGTATTCATGGAAGACCTTGTTCATGAGGTTCATGAATACCTCAGGAGCATTCGTCAATCCAAACGACATGACCAAAAATTTATACTGACCATATTTGGTGTTGAATGCCGTTTTTGGAATATCCTCCTTCCTGACCTTGATTTGATGGTAGCCAGATCGAAGGTCTATCTTCGAGAACACCTTAGCTCCACTTAGTTGATCAAACAGGTCATCGATCCGGGGCAGAAGGTACTTGTTCTTGATGGTGATGTTGTTCAACGCCCGGTAGTCGATGCACATCCGTACAGTCTCGTCCTTCTTGGGTACGAATAAGACAGGTGCTCCCCAGTGTGAAGCTCCATCTCTGATAAATCCAAGGGCCTTCAACTCATTGATCTGGTCCTTCGTTTCTTTGGCCTCCTTAGGGTTGACTCTGTAGCATCCCCGAGAAATAGGGGCAGATCCGAGAACTAGGTCGATGGTGAATTCTACATCTCGATCTGGGGGTAATCCTGGAAGACTATCAGGAAAGACATCCATAAATTCTGCTATGATAGGGTGAGGAGGTCCAGGTTCTTCGATGATAGAGGAGTAAACAATACCCTCCATATCTTTTGGAGCTCGAGAGATTTCAAACTCCGGCTCTCCAGGTGGGCTGAAGACTACACATCCTCTATGACAATCTATCAGCGCATGCTGCTTACTTAACCAGTCCATTCCTAGGACTACATCATAGTTAGGTAAGGGCATCACAAGTAAGGGTGCTAAGAAATTGTGTCCTGATATAGTTATAGGGCAGTTACAGGTCTCAGTGATGGGTATGGGTCCACCACCAGTCATAACTCTATATATCTTCTTGCTAAAACTCGTAACTAGGTGGTGTGCAGAGATGAATTTTGTTGCTATAAAACTGTGTGAAGCACCCGAATCAAATAATGCTAAAGTAGGATGTGAATGCACATAAATATAACATGCGATGACATCAGCGGTAGGTTCCTGCTCTGGCTCTTGCTCATCTGTTGTTAGGGCAAAAGCTCACCCAGTCTTCTGTTGGTGTTGCCCAAACTGTTGTTGCTGAGTGGGTAGAGGAGCCTTCTGCTGTGTAGTTCCAGTCCTGTTGAAGGCCGTGGGACAGTACCTCACTTGGTGGGTGGCAGACCCACAAACTAGGCAGTGCCCTAGTCTCTTCCTGTAGATGTTCGCCTGATGCCATGGCCTCTTGCAGAAATCGCAGACAGAAATCTGCTTCTGAGGTGCTCTGTCATTGGTCCTCACCTAATGGTGCTGCTGTTGGTGGTGAGAAGGCCTGTTGTTATTGTTGTAGTTGGGCCTCTTCTGGTTATTCTGGAAGTTGCTAGTTTCATAATACTCCCTCTTTGAACGAGCAAGCTGACTCTTCTCTATATCCTGAACTCGTATTAGTATCCTCTCGTACGTCTTGGCGCCGCCTGCGATCACAGGAGTGCGAATCTCTTTCCTCAGTCCATACCTGAATCTTTCAGCACGATCAGCGGGGTCGGCAACCAAGTTCTTGGCAAAATGACTAAGTTGACCAAACTCGGCCGCATATTCTCCAACAGTCATGTTCCCTTGCTTTAGATTCTGAAACTGTCTTTCCATCTCCCGTAACTCTGATGTTGGGAAGAACTTCCTGCGAAACAACCTCTTGAAGGTGTTCCAGTCAAGCTGCATGTCCTGGAGTCAAGGTTCATTCCGATACCAGGTGCTGGCTACATCTAGCAGTTGGAGTCCCACTGCTTCAACTTGAAGATCATCAGGAAGTCGAGCAATGCTGAGGAGACGCTCCATCCTGTCGAGCCATTCGTCAAAATAGATAATTCCCTCAGTTCCCTTGAAAGGTCGAGGGCCCAGCTTCTTGAATTTCTCAATATCGCCAACTTTAGCAGGCCTTGGTTCAGATTGGGCTGCTTCTCCTCTCTCTAGTGCAGCCATAGCCACAATGTGGGCATTCTCCATGCCTTCTCTCATAATCGTCGTCTGTTCGCGATGAGCTTCAGCTTGAGTTCTCTGTGCCTCAAGCACTCCTTATAGCAGGCCTACGAGGTCGGTGGAGTCCACGGGCACTGGTGGGGTAGCTGGATCGGGCACCACCACAGGGGCTTGTTGTTTAGTCCGGGAAGATGTAGGATCTAACACTTGAGTAGTAGTGTAAAATCCACGGGGTGCTGGTGCATTATAGGGACGATCGGCCAGCAGCCGAGGTGTAGGATCCAGACTTGGCTGAGGAGGTGGGGTATGATCGGGTGATGACAACCCATCGCCAGCAGTGTTGGTCTTGTCTGTGGCCATACTCTGGAAGGTTTAGGATTGCAAAACATAAGCAAGGTAGCCTACCAGTCTATACAAACAAAAAAAATATATATTTAGAATATATTTCGGTCCTATGTTGTGACAAATTAATGTTCTAGTGTTCTAAATGTTTCTAGATATGTTTACCTAAGTTGTTGATTAAACCTGCATGGGCCACCACTAAAAACATGTCACGACTCGGTCCCAAATTGTTGGGTCGAATCAGATCATGCCCAGCCTGCACCGTTGTCAGACGACGGCTGTAAGTTGTATCCAAATGCAGGTAATCACAACAACACAATATATTTGTCACAATATCTAAAATTTTGAATAATAAAACTTGTCCAACAAAATATTCATCTGATACAACTGATAAAATAAAACTGTCTTTTTATTCAAACATCAAAACTAAATGGTAAATCATCGTCTAGGAAGATGGCTCATCAGTCCCGAGATCAACATCGTCCGATTGGGACTCTGGCAGCACAGCAGGGTAGAGCTCAGGGTCGTAATAGCTATTAATCAATAGCTCTGCATCATTAATGGAACCTATTGGGGGTGGAGAATCCAGTCAGGAAAGGAGCAAAGTACAATTATAAAAATCCAACAATTCAACTAATAATTTGAAATTTGCAATTTTAAATAGTTTGAAATACTTGAACAATATTTTCCAACAATTTTCCACAATTTAAAACAATGTGATTTGAGTATGTAATATTTATGACCGGCTTGGGTTGTACAATAGTATCCTAGTGATACGATACGGCTTATTCCCGTGTAAAAAGGAGTAAGCTCGCACAATTATGCAATATGAAGGTATTGGTCATAGAACACTACACTACTCCCCAAATCCCACAATCAATAACAATCAATACTCTAGGAAAGAGTTCCGTGTAGCAATGTGGTTTAATCTTGCAATATGATAATTATTAACTAAATTGAAAAATAAACATAATCGTACTTGCCTTTGAGTATGACTGGGTTTGAAGAGTCGGTTCCAGGAAAAAAAATCAGACTCGTCCTCGAAATCCTACATTGAGAATCCCGACTTAGCATAAATGAGGAAACCATATCTATGTGTGCTAGTTACAATCTCTAAAATTTGATCCTAGTCAAATTTTATGTTGTTATAAACAAAATACGTTTGTCGATGAGATTCAAAGTTATTAATTTAACGAGGTAAAAGTCAAGTTAACATTTTTATTGGAAAACTTCGCATTTTTCAATTATTTGGCAAAACTTTGTATTTTGTAATATATATAAATATATAAAAATTAGTTATTTTTCTTTTAATGAGAAAACATGAAATTGTCTAAGTTACAAACTTGAAATCTTATTATTTTATTTAATGTGAGAAAACTCTTATTAATTTTCTATAAAAGATAAATATTCAGTTTCCTATTATTAATGCGTTTACCTACAATCCAACAATCCAGAAAAGAAAAGGTAAAACTAAACTACTTATTACAGGTCCACAGGAAAATAGAAAAGAAAACTTGGACTTATGTCCTTACAATTTTTTTTACATAAATTAATTTAATTTAAAGGCGAGCTCTGAATACCGCGAACGGTCCAACAGTAGTCCGAAGTCCTGCACCAAAATACTAACAGCAGCAACCCATTCTAAAAATAATAATAAATTAAAGGTAATTATAAAATGCGTCTCAGACTTGGTCATTCAAAAACTCATGTTTTAACTAATGCCTCAACGTCCGAAAATTCCGGTTTCGTTTGCATTTTGCTAGTACCAAAAATATTATCCGAAAACCAAACAATATCTGTCAAATGACTATAGTCGAACTCAAGAAATAAACCGAAAGGTTTTCAAATATTTTTAAAAAATTGGGCAACATCTCCTTTGTAATCGGGATTACCCAATAATGGGAAGATACAACCAAAATATTCCAAACTTAGGAATAACGCTAATACATAACCAAAATCCATCTCAAAGCCATTTATATATATATATATATATATATATATATATATATATATATATATATATATATATATATATATATATATAAATGAATTAACAGAGCTTAAATCCTAAATCCGAGAATCTGAACTCCATATCTATCGAACTCGAAATCGAAAACAAGCCTGACTATTCCACATCGAAGTTGGAGTAATCAGAACCACATCCGAAAAGAGACCAGAATACTAAACTCAACATCACAGCATGAATTCCGAAATATAAAATTCGAAGAATCCGAAATGAAATTCGGAAAACCGAAAACTACAGAACCATATATGGGAAAATCCAAACTTAACTCGGAAATTCCAAGAAACCACAGAATCACAAAACCAAAACTACAGAAATCATTCCGAAACGGAGTTCAGAACATCCGAAACCAACATCGTAATTATCAATGTTGAATCCCATGACGGGATCGGGGACCGCGTCATCATCGACACTAAGAGAGGGACACGAAGATACGAAAAATATACCTCGGGTGCTCGGCTAGAGCTCTCAGATGAAAATAGGAGAAAACTGAAAACCGGCGAATCTCAGAAAAATCCAAAACACGCGGACAGCGAAAAGTGCCACGGAAAGCACGGATCTGGATAGCAAACCGAGGCACGGGGACAGCAACACACACAGGGAGGTGCGTACGGGGCAGCGCTGGGGGAGCGGGGCTCGCCGCTCGGGTTGGGATCGGCGGCGGATGGCGCGCCGAAGGGAGGCAGTCGGCTCGGGGGAGCCGCACGGGTCGCCGGACAGGGAGACGTTGCGGGGTCGGTCGAGAGGGGCTCGGGCGACGCTGGAGGTGGCGTCGAGGCGACTCGGGGCGCGTGCCGAGGGCAGCTCGGGATCGAGCGGCTAGGGCTTTTGGGGAAAGGGTTTGGGGTGGAGGTGATGGAGATGGTGATGGATGAGGAGAAGAAGTGGGTTTAAATAGGAAAATATTTGGGGGTTATGGGAACCCAAAGGCCATGGCCATTCGAGGAGGTTTCGGAAAGGAAGGGTTGGCCGAGCGTCGGTTTGGAAAAGGAAATGAAGGGTTTTGTTCTAGAGAGTTGAACGAGAGAGAGAGAGTAAAGAGTGATTTAATGAAAGTTTTGAAGGAAAGTTAAAATAAATTCTTTTTCTTTTCATATATACAAATATATATACTAAGAGACTTCAAAACTATTTTCGAAAAACTGAACTTGGGTTCGAAACGGGTTCGGGACGGGTCAGGTCCAACACTAAAAATCCAGGAATAATAATTTTTCTAAAAATACAATTTTCCTAAATTAATAATTAATAATAATTTATAATAATAATTAGCTAATTAAGTTATTCAATTAATTAACTAAAATTTTACGGGTTTCACACATGTACTAGGATATGAATTCCTGATTTCCCACGGTCAGGGATTCATACTGAATCTTGCTAGGATTAATGACTAGATTGATCAAGTAGTTCATGAAGAGACTTTTCCAGTTACCTGTTGCCCGTTTGATCCTGGCCTTATATATATATATATATACATAGGATTTGGAGCTATCTGTCATGATGGGCATATTTCTAGCTCACCGTCGAGTGGGGCACCTCCTTAGGACACATGTATCTTACTGCAGTGTGTCTACTATACTTGTTTTCTTTTGCTGGGGTCACTCCGGTAGTAGCAAGCGGGTAACTGGACTTAGAAATTTCTTTGCATCTTGTTAGTAACTAGGCTTGTGATAACCCTAGTTAGTTAAAGTATCAAGCCGTACTCATTGCTTGGCCGTGATTGATGGATGGAGTCAGTCCAGTCCAGTCTAGTTTTGTCTAGGCAGTGTATGTATGTTTATTTTAGTACACTATAGTTTATGCTTACTTTCATCGATAAATGGTCAAAGACAAAGTTCTATTCAGGAGAAGGGTTACAACCCAGGTCCTTGTTTGGTTTACGGGTTGTAACTTGGCTTTCGGAATAGTTCCTAAGTCCACTTATCATTGTCTTTCTATATAATTCTTACATATTCACATGTTCAGTTCTCTCACAAGTTATATATGATACCTATGCTGGGTCACCATGTTCGTATGACCCGGCTATCTCACATGCTTACATGACCAGTTGATTTTATATGTTCTCAAGCTTCTGTTTACTTAACATGTCTACACTTACATTATGTCACATGTTAATTACTTTATGCTCCAAGATGCTTACTTATTGTCTTCCTATGTAAGGGATAAGTGCATTGGTAGTGCACGAGTCTCGATCTGCTCTTACTTATTTGTATCTCTAATTATTGATGTTAGTGATTGCTGGTTTTAGTTCATAGTTTGGCCTCCTTTGTGGTACTTGCTATTGGGGGTCTGACCCTACTGGTTTTGTTTGGTTAGATCTGATAGAGAAGCCCAGAGGATCTTCCGCATTATCTACTCGACGGTGATCATCCAGAGCACCGGAGTACCCAAGTGGGTTTCTTATTTTATTCTCCCACTGGTTATATACATTATTCTTTTGTGGCGTTTAGCCTCCGAGCACGTGTTTAGCTCGTATTTTGGTTCTTGATATTTAACCTACGGGCCAAAACATGATGTGCGTATTCTAGACTATAGCTAGAGCTTATCATGTATGACTATTACTCTTGCTAGTTCTCTATTTTGTATGACTAGCTTCATGATCATCCATGTATAAATAGTTTGGGACGCTTTACTATTGTATGTCTGATGATCATACTCCTTGCTTCTTGTATAATTGCCTGTGATTGAGATACCTAGGATTGTTTTAACCTAGGATCGACTGTTGGCTTGTAGAAGTAACCCCCATGTCTTGACAGCTTATACGAATTTTCAGAGTACTGGTGTACTTTGGGATTGCGTAGCTGGCCTTGTCCGTCCCCACTTGCTAGTATTCTGGTTCTGGGGCGTGACATAGGTTTTAGTGGTGGCCCATGCAAGGTCTGATTTATCAGATATGTGGGGGTTACTAATGTTTAGTTATCTCAGTCACAATTATCTTTATTGATATCCTTCGTATTATTCTCTATCTCTACTCCTTTGACCTGATATCTGCCATGATCGTTGTTCTCTCATGTTCCCTCGATTTGAACCCTGTGTCCTTTAACTTTTTGGGACACTATTCCTAATCCTTCCGGTTATCTTGTTTGGGTTCTGCCGATGGCAGGTCAGCAATCTTCTGTCAGGCCAGTTGTGGAGGATCAGTTTCAGTATTCAGACGAAGAGTCGAGATATATCTTGGGTTCTTGCAGGCGACTTTGTATTCTATCCACGTATGGAGTACAACGGCCGGCTTAATTTATTCGGTGAGTGAAGGCGATTTTCTCATCCCCGACTCTTCTATCTTCGTAGTCGAGGCATGTGATAACTTTATTGGTGTCGACTACGACGATACGTCCTGGGTAGAGTCCTGTCTTAGACTAAGTCATTGGTACCGACTTACTTTGAGATTTGACCCTTATCCATTTTTGAGCGTCAGCATAGGCCTACCCCGACTCAACTGTCTCAGGAGATATATTTATTCGTATTCCTCCAGCCCTTCTTGTTTGTGCTTGTGTTATTGCTTACGCATTTATTTACATTACAGTTGCCTCTATTTACTTATATGCCATGCTATATTTTATAGAGATAGATTGTGTTTTCTTGAGCTTTTGTTTTAGTTATCTTACTCGACTGACTTTAGAAAATTCTGAGGACGGAATTTTTCTAAGGATGGGAGAGTTGTGAGACTCGTCTCACTGTATCAGTATTTATGTACGGGTATGTATTTTGAGCCGTATTTCGTATTTCTTTGTTTTTGAATATTTTAAATTTTTCCAAAGTATAGGTTAAACTTGACTTGGTTTAATTTGGTTCGGTTCAACTTGGTATTGGACTTGGTTTGGTTTATGTGGGTTTGAGATGAAAAGGTTTGTATAAAACCCAACTCTCTCTCCCCTCCATTATTTTCATTATCTTCATCTTCTTTCTCTTCATTCTCTCCTCCAACCTAAGGCAAGTATACCTTGCCAAATGTTGGACAAATGTTATTTTGTTTGTTCTAAACTCTTTCTTACATGATTCTAAGCATCTTTAGAACTTGGAGTTTTTAATTTTCATGGATGGATTCTTGTAGATCTAAGTTTATAGCCTTTTCGGTTTTCTTAAGTTTTGATCTACTAAACTTCATTATTTTTAAGTTTTGATTATTCTATGTTGTAGAGAATTCGATTTTACCCAAAATGGACCTTTGAAAAGTTAGATTTTGACTTGTTTTGAGGAAGTTATGGTCAAAATAAGATTTGAACATTTTCTAGTTCATCTGTCCTGGTTCTGGCAGGGACGATGAATAGTGCCACATGAATAGTGCGCGCATGGAATGAATAGTGCCGCAGGAATGAATAGTGCCGCATGGATGAATAGTGCCATAGGAATGAATAGTACCGCATAGTGCAGCTTGCCGTATAGTGCAGCCTGCCGTATAGTGCAGCCTGCCGCATAGTGATGCAGCCTGTCGCATAGTACAGCCTGCCGCATAGTGCTGCAGAAGGCTGCATAGTGATGCAGGAGGCCGCATAGTGCCACAGGAGGCTGCATAGTGCCGCATAAGGCTGTATAGTGCCGCATAATGCCGCATAGTGCCTGTTTTGGCTGTTTTTGGCTGTTTTATATCCTATTTGGCTGATTTGTGGCCAGAATTTCTTCCAACTCCCAACATGAAAGTTGTAGATTCTTTCCTTGGCATCAAGAATATGTTACCAACTATTTTATGCAAGTTTCTTTCATTCTTGATATGGAGCTTATGATTGTATTGCATGTTTTCTATCTTGGCCTAAATTGCGACGACCCTACTAAATAGCTTGATATTTCTTTAATAAATAAATTTCTTAATATGATTTGATAATATTGTACAATTAGAGAATGATTGTACCCCTCTCATACCCTTAACACTAGCACAGATTCAATTGGTGTTTTAGGCTAAGTAGTCACCTCATTTATTCTTTCTTATATGTTATGATGCACCTTTTGTCAAGATCTATCTACAAGCTTTCTTACGTCTATGATTTCCTAACATGATAGTGACCCATGGTAGGAAACTCATGATATATGTCTTTCTTCTTTGCTTAACATGATAGTGACCCATTGTGGTGCACTCATAATGAATGTCTTTCTTCTTTGCTTAACACGATAGTGACCCGTTGTGGTGCACTCAAGTCACGTATCACTTCTTTGCTTAACATGATTGTGGCCCGTCGTGACGCACCCCTAACAAGTACTCTTAACATGATAGTGACCCGTCGTGGTGCACTCCAGACAAGTAACATGATATGACATGACATGAACCATGAATGCTGTTGCGACGGCTTTATTGGCTTACAAGTAATGAATGATTTGGACACAGTGGGAGTTTCTTTTAAGTGTGTTTGTACAAGCTACATGTTATATATTGCATCATGTCTAGGATATGAATTTCTGATTTCCCACGGTCAGGGATTCATACTGAATCTTGCTAGGATTAATGACTAGATTGATCAAGTAGTTCATGAAGAGACTTTTCCAGTTACCTGTTGCCCGTTTGATCCTGGCCTTATATATATATACATGGGATTTGGAGCTATCTGTCATGATGAGCACATTTTCAGCTCACCGTCGAGTGGGGCACCTCCTTAGGATACATGTATCTTACTGCAGTGTGTCTGCTATACTTGTTTTCTTTTGCTGGGGTCACTCCGGTAACAGCAGGCGGGTAACTGGACTTGGAAATCTCTTTGCATCTTGTTAGTAACTAGGCTTGTGATAACCCTAGTTAGTTAAAGTATCAAGCCGTACTCATTGCTTGGCCGTGATTGATGGATGGAGTCAGTCCAGTCCAGTCTAGTTTTGTCTAGGCAGTGTCCGTATGTTTATTTTAGTACACTATGGTTTATGCTTACTTTCATCGATAAATGGTCGGAGACAAAGTTCTATTCAGGAGAAGGGTTACAACCCAGGTCCTTGTTTGGTTTACGGGTTGTAACTTGGCTTCCGGAATAGTTCCTAAGTCCACTTATCATTATCTTTCTATATAATTCTTACATGTTCACATGTTCAGTTCTCTCACAAGCTATATATGATCCCTATGCTGGGTCACCATGTTCGTATGACCCGGCTATCTCACATGCTTACATGACCAGTTGATTTTACATGTTCTCAAGCTTCTGTTTACTTAACATGTCTACACTTACATTATGTCACATGTTAATTACTTTATGCTCCAAGATGCTTACTTATTGTCTTCCTATGTAAGGGATAAGTGCATTGGTAGTGCACGAGTCTCGATCTGCTCTTACTCATTTGTATCTTTAATTGTTGATGTTAGTGATTGCTGGTTTTAGTTCATAGTTTGGCCTCCTTTGTGGTACTTGTTATTGGGGGTCTGACCCCACTGGTTTTGTTTGGCCAGATCTAATAGAGAAGCCCAGAGGATCTTTCGCACCATCTACTCGACGGTGACCATCCAGAGCACCGGAGTACCCAAGTGGGTTTCTCATTTTATTCTTCCACTGGTTATGTACATTATTTTTTTGTGGCGTTTAGCCTCCGAGCACGTGTTTAGCTCGTGTTTTGGTTCTTGATATTTAGCCTACGGGCCAAAACATGATGTACGTATTCTAGACTATAGCTAGAGCTTATCATGTATGACTATTACTCTTGCTAGTTCTCTATTTTGTATGACTAGCTTCATGATCATTCATGATCATCCATGTATAACCATAGCAGGCCTACGAGGTCGGTGGGGTCCACGGGCACTGGTGGGGCAGCTGGATCGGGCACCACCATAGGGGCTTGCTGTTCAGTCTGGAAAGATGTAGGATCTAACACTTGAGTAGTAGTGTAAAATCTACGGGGTGCTGATGCATTATGGGGACGATCGGTCAGCTGCCGGGGTGTAGGATCCGGACTCGATTGAGGAGGTAGGGTGTGATCGGGTGATGACAACCCCTCACCAGCAGTGTTGGTCTTGTCAGTGACCATACTCTGGAAGGTTTAGGATTGCAAAACATAAGCAAGGTAGCCTACCAGTCTATAACAAACAAAAATATTTATTTATAATATATTTCGGTCCTATGTTGTGACAAATTAATGTTCTAGTGTTCTAAATATTTCTAGATATGTTTTTCTAAGTTGTTGATCGACCTGCATGGGCCACCACTAAAAACATGTCACGACCCGGTCCCAAATTGTTGGGTCGAATCGGATCATGCCCAGCCTGCACCGTTGTGAGATGGCGGTAGTAAGCTGTATCCAAATGCAGGTAATCACAAAACACAATATATTTTGTTACAACATCTAAATTTCGAATATTTAAAAACTTGTCCAACAAAATATTCATCTGATACAACTGATAAAATAAAACTGTCTTTTTATTCAACATCAAAACTAAAAGGTAAATCATCCTCTAGAGAGTAGGCTCATCAGCCACAGAATCATCGTCCTCCAAATGGAACTCCGGCAGAACAGCTGGATAAAGCACCGGGTCGTAGTAGCTATTTATCAATAGCTCAGCTTCATCAAAGGAACCTATTGGGGGTAGGGGATCCAGTCAGGAAAGGAGCAAAGTACAATTATGAAAATTTAACAATTCAACTAATAATTAGAAATTTGCAGTTTAAACAGTTGAAATACTTGAACAATATTTTCTAGCAATTTTCCACAATTAAAAACAATGTGATTTGAGTATGTAATGCTTATGACCGGCTTAGGTTGTACAATAGTATCCTAGTGATACGATACGGCTTATCCCCGTGTGTAAGAGGGGTAAGCTCGCACAATCAATATGCAATATGAGGGGTATTGGTCATAATACACTACACCTCCAATCCCACAATCAATAACAATCAATACTCTAGGTGAGAGTTCGTGTAGCAATGTGGTTTAATTAATCTTGCAATATTACAATTATTAACTAAATTGAAAAATAAACACAACCGTACTTGCCTTTGTTTATGACTGGGTTGAAGAGTCGATTTCGGGATAGAAAAATCAGACTCGTCCTCGAAATCCTACATTGAGAATCCTGACTTAGCATAAATGAGATAACCATATCTAGGTGTGCTAGTTACAATCTCTAAAATTTGATCCTAGTCAAATTTTATGTTGTTATAAACAAAATACGTTTATCGATGCGATTCAAAGTTATTAATTTAACGAGGGAAAAGTCAAGTTAACATTTTTATTGAAAACTTCGCATTTTTCAATTATTTGGCAAAACTTGTATTTGTAATATATATATATATATATATATATATATATATATATATATATATATATATATATATATATATATATATATATATTTGTTATTTTTCTTTTAATGAGAAAACATGAAATTTTCTAAGTTACAAACTTGAAATCTTATTATTTTTAATGTGAGAAAACTCTTATTAATTTTTCTATAAAAATAATTATTTAGTTTACCATTTACCGCGTTACTTACAAAACAACAATCCAGAAAATATATAAAAAGAAAACAAAAACTAAATTACTTATTACAGGTCCACAGAAAAATAGAAAAGAAAACTTGGACTTATGTCCTTACAAATTTTACATAAATTAATTTAATTCAAATGCGAGTTCTGAGTGCCGCGAACGGTCCAACAGTAGGCCGAAGCCCTGCACCAAAATACTAACAGCAGTAACCCATTCTAAAAAATAATAATAAATTAAAGATAATTATAAAATGCGTCTCAGACTTGGTCATTCAAAAACTTATGTTTTAACTAATGCCTCAACGTCCGGGTTGGCCGGTTTCATTTGCATTTAGTTAGTATCCGAAAATCAAACAATATCTGTTAAATGACTATAGTCAAACTCAAGAAATAAACCGAAAGGTTTTCAAATGTATTTTTAAAAAATCGGACAACATCTCCTTTGTAATCAGAATAACCTAATAATGGAAAGATACAACCAAAATATTCCAAACGCCAATACATAACCAAAATCTTTTTTAAAGCCATATATATATATAAAATGAATTAACAGAGCTTAAATCCCAAATCCGAGAATCCAAACTCCATATTTATCGAACTCGAAATCGGAAACAAGCCGACTATTCCATATCGTAGTTGGAATAATCGGAATTACATCCGAAAAGAACCCAGAATTCTAAACTGATCATCACAGCATAAATTTCGAAATAAAAATTCGAAGAATCCGAAGTGAAATTCGAAAATCGAAAGCTACAGAACCACATATGGAAAATCCGAACTTAACTCAAAAATTTTCGAGAACCACAGAACTAACAAACAACAGAATCATAAAACCACATAATCATTTCGAAGAGAATTCGAAAAATCCGAATCCACGAATCGGAGACCATGTCATCATTGACACAACGGAAAGGACACAGGGACACAAAAAATATACCTCCTAGAGCTCTCAGGTGAAATAAAGAAGGAAAATAAATCCGCGTAGACAGCGGAATCGACTCAGAACAGCACGCACGAGAACGCGGAAACAGCAGATCGGGTCCCGGAGATCGTCGCACGGGAACGGCTCTGAAGCGGACCGCTGGGACAGAACCGACAAGTCTTGAGTTCGTCGGAAAGGACGGATCGGGACCCAAGGGTCTGGATCTAACGGCGGAGGCGGCGTCAGCCGCGGAGGCGGGCTCGGCCGAAGGCGGATTGGCGCGGGGCGGCTCGGGACGGACGCTGCGGCGTCGAGCGGGTCACTGGCCAAGGAAGGTGCTGGCCGGGCGGGGCTCGGGGATGGCGGTCGGCCTGGGCCGCGGAGGGGATCGGGCGACCGGGTTCAGGGGTGGTCGGCCGGAGAATCGCTGGAAGGGCGCGGCTCATGCGGAGGGTTCGCTAGATTTGGGGTTAGGCTGTGGACTAGGGCTTGTGGGAAAAAGGTTTTGGGTGAGGAGAATGGAGTATGGGGAGAGGAAGGAGGAGATGGGGTTTAAATAGGGAGAGATCGGGGGTTTCGGAAGAGGAAGGGTTGGCGAGCGTTTGGAAAAGGAAAGGGAAGAAAAGGTTTTTCCTTTCTATAGATTACTAAATGAGAAATGTGAGAGTGAGAAATGAGATTAAGAAAAAGAAAAGGTTTGTTTTTCTTTAAATAATTGTTTTCTTTAAACAATAGGATTAGAACTTCATACTAATAATTATAAACTAATGGACTTTAAGAAAAAAAATCGAATTTGGGTTTGATTTCCAAAATGGATCGAAACGGGTCCGGAACAGGTTCGGGATGGGTCAGGCCAAACTAAAATCCAGGAATTATTAATTTTTCTAAAAATATGATTTTTCCTAAATTAATATTTAATAATGATTATAATAATAATTAGCTACTAAAATTTATAGGTTTGACCATAAATAATAATTTTAATCTAATTATAACAAATAAAAAATATAACACTAAATTAATTAATTAAAAATTTACGGGTTTCACAGTATGTCTGATGATCATACTCCTTGCTTCTTGTATAATTACCTGTGATTGAGATACCTAGGATTGTTTTAACCTAGGATCGACTGTTGGCTTGTAGAAGTAACCCCCATGTCTTGACAGCTTATACGAAATTTCAGAGTACTGGTGTACTTTGGGATTGCGTAGCTGGCCTTGTCCGTCCCCACTTGCTAGTATTCTGGTTCTGGGACGTGACATGTCCAAAGCCTTCGATTCCTTGCTAGGAAGTCTCCAGCAAGTTCCTCTCCTCCTAAGGATCGTAATGCACTTCGTTTGGATTGATTTGGATGAGAATTGAGAAAAGTGGGTTGTTTTGAAGAAAGGAGAAAATTAGGGTTTGTAAAGAGGCTTGGTGGCTACATGCTAAGTTATATAGGGGGGAGGGCTGTTGTTGGCCGGCCAAGCTACTGTCTAGGGTTAAGGTTAGGGTTAGGGTTTAGGTAAGGGCCAAACTCACTTAAGTTATTTTAAGCCTTTTAGCAAAAAGTCCAAAAAGTCAAATAACTTAAAACCCTAAAAATCAATTCAAGAAGTTTCCTAATTAGGACTAAAAACTTAAAATTCAAAATCTAACTTGGTAATTAGGTTTCTAATGTCATGGTTAGTCTCTAATCATGGTTAGCTAAGGTTAAACCGACTGCTAACACAACACCAAATAAAATATTATAAATTAATCCAAAAAAATCACATAATTACCAAAATATCCTTATTTTTAGAAAAGTGGTGGTTACAGTAGCCGATATGAGACTATTCTCTCTAATCCAAAGGCAAAACACCAACAATCTCTATTATTATAAAACAGCTTCAACACGCCTAAAAAATGAGTTGTCTAAGTCGTATGTATATTCTCAATTAATTAAAACATACGAAAGAAAATAATTTCAAAACTAACTTTTATTAGTAGTTAAATATTAGTCTAGATGAGACGTCACAACTAAAATTAAGAAAAAAAAATCCCTAACTAAACTACCTGATATTATCTACCTACCTACACATATATCTATAACAATTTCTAATTAAAATATAAACATATTTATAACAAATTCTAATTAAGATATATAATAAATTTTAATTTAAATATTTAGATATTTAAACTAATTTTTAATAATACTAAAAATATTTTACGTAGTGAGGCAAAAAAAGGGCTTAAAGTGAGCCATCTGAGCCATTTGCATATTATCACTTATTAATTTAAAAAAAATTAAATTATGTAAAAAGATTATTGAAAAAAATTTAAATTTGTTATATATATATATATATATATATATATATATATATATATATATATATATATATATATATATATATATATATATATATATATATATATATATATATATATATATATATATATATATATATATATATATATCAGCAGAGGAATCAAACTCAACAAATCAAGAAGAATACCTTCCACCTTAACCACATGAGTTAAAAAAATATATTTTAATATAATTAGATAATATTATTATTTTATGTGCATCGTACATGTATTTACTAGTAGATAAATAATTTATGGTAACAACTCAAATGGAGGAAAGTTGTAAAATATTTTAGTTCCAAACTATCGTAATTATGCAAACTAGTCTACATGTACGTGCTTTGCACGTATTTTAATTAGAATATCATAAGATCAGTTGTCGTCTTTTCGTCTTTTTCAGATGATTATTCATATGCGTGTGTTTTCTTTTTACAATACCAAGCGATTCAAAGTACAAATTTTATTTTTTTTTAATTTTTATTGAGAATAATAATATTTGAAAAATGGTAATGATAGAATTTTTTACAATTGGAACAAGTGTTTTAAAAACCGGACCGGTGGTTGACCCGACCAAGGCATTGGGTCGGGTCAAATTGGTTCAACCAGTTGGTTCAACCAGTTGTTCAACCACTGTGTTAGCCTAAGTGGTCCAAATTAATCCCTTATAGACATTAATTTTTTTTTTTACAAAAATACTTATTTTTAAGAAACACTGGGTCAATACTGAACCGGACCAAAAAAACAACCGGTTCACGGGTGAATGGTTGAACCGGCCGATCCGGTCCGATTTTTAAAACACTGATTGGAACATGAAAAGTTATATGAAAAAAAAACTTGCATGCAAATTTGATTGCTTTGACTCTTAAACATAAATGACATGCAAGTAGATATAATAATATTATATTTATTTAAGGATATTATAGGAATTCAAAAATTTTACCTCCAAGTTTTTCTGTTATATAGTAGAATAGATTGACGGCTTATTCACCCTCCCCACTAAAAAATAAAATAAAATGAAATCTGCCTATGATTAGGGGTGAGCATATAACGGTTGAAAACCGAAAACCGAACCGAAATATGACAAACGGTTCGGTTTTTCGGTTATTGGTTCGGTTTACGGTTTAAAAATTTGAAAATTTGAAATAACGGTTCGGTTTTCGGTTCTTCATCCGAAAAACCGAACCGAACCGAAAACCGATTTAGATTTAGTAATTTATCAAACTATCCACAATATACATATACTAATGTTTATTAATCCCTAACTGAGCGCACTCTCTTCTCCTATTCTATGTCGGTGCTTCTTTGAGCTTTCTCTCTATCTACCATCAATCCATATATACTAATATCTTTCACTCTATGTAATATAACAATTCATAAATACAATAATGTCATATATTTTTTAAAAATTTGTTATTTAAATAGGCTCATTTTGCTAAAAACTTGAAGGCCATGCACATTGGCCCATGAAACCGAACCGACCGAAAACCGAACCGAATTAATTCGGTTCGATTTTGTTCGGTTTTTATAAAAACGGTTCGGTTTTCGGTTTTGAGAAATACGATTTACGGTTATTTCGATTTTCACATATTCGGTTCGGTTTGAACCGAACCGAACCGATGCTCACCCCTACCTATGATGATTGCAAGGTGGCTTTCTCCTGCGGTCCCTACCGAGTCTTCAACCACTTTGTTGATGGGGGACCATTTTAAATTCAATTAAATTAACTAATCATCTATTCTAGGGTTAATTAGTTGTAACCCCCTTTGATTTGTACGTATTTTGGTAACTGTCCCTATTGTTTTAAAAATAAAGAACACCCCCCTGGTTTATAAAGTTAATTAGTTGTACCCCCCTGGTGCATAGAAGAAAATGAGTGAAAAATTAAGCAGCCAGGAGAGTGTTCTTTATTTTTGAAACAACGAGAATAGTTACCAAAATACGTATAAACCATAGGGGGATACAACTAATTAACCCTCTATTCTACCGTCAATTACAAGTCAAGCCCTTCCTCTTTCAACTTGATTGAGGATGGAAGCCGCCGAGTAATTTCCCCATTCCAACATTAAACTACACGTTTCGTGTCGCCTGGTACTCTCTCCACCTGTTCCTTTCTTGTAAGTCTCTTTTCAATGGCTTGCTTGTGAATAAATCACCAATGCAAATCACCAATGCAGCTCCTCTGATTAGGGTGTTTTTCTGCTTCTGGTGATTTTCCTCATCTGTGTCAGTGTCTAGTCTAACCTTTTGTTGATTTGGATCTCAAGGGATTGGAATTTATATAGCTCTATGTGGTATCCTTTTGATTCTAAGTTGATTTTTCTTCTTATTAATTGACGGGATTTAGTTGGTACTAGAATTTGCTGTCAAATTTGTGTACAAACCTCTTAAAAGTTATATTTGGCAATTTTCCCTCTCTAATCGCAAATTTTGTACCAATATTGCTCTCTTGGTGTTACTTTGCACAAAAAAAATGCACTTTTGTTTGATCACTCTTTGTTTTGTTTCTACGTTTCAACAAATTTTGCTTGGGGTTCTTGACTGGGTTTCCCCCCATTTTTTTAGAGTAGATTATACTTGTGCACACTGCACAACTAGGATTCTTTTGCTTGCTCACGCAGTTGAGAATGTTTCCATTAAATGGCTTAATTTGTTTATGGAGCCGTAATATTTGGCTTAGATCCATGCATCTTTCGTCTCTCCTCTTTGTGTTGATCCTTTCCTAATTCAAGCTTATTTGGTGATTCGCTTTCTGGTTGCATGAACTTAAGTTGCAGGACCAAAAATCAAAAGCCCACTTAGCTGAAATGTATATTTTTAACTTCTTATGGCAATGACCTCTCTTGCCCATAATTTCCTTGCTTGTGAATTTGGCACCAGCACATAGATTGTAATATAGTTACCTTGTTTATACTAGAGGGTAGGCTCAACAAGAACGTTATTCGGGTTGCATATTGCCTAAGAGTTACATTATCAGGAAAAAAATGTTACATTCGGTATTGTTCCTGCATTGATTCAGGCTCAATCCCTTGCTGATAGAATAGCTCTACTCATGGTTACATTGTTTATTGTACAAAAGTAATCCAACAAGATGCTAGTATCTTCTTGATTTCATCTATATATAATATCATTAGGCTGGCTAAGATTTTCAAATATCCTCCTGTTCCTTACGCTCAACACATCCTCAATTACACGAGAGTACGATTCCAGCTTATGTGTTAAGAATGACTCCCATTGCTGAACATATTGTTAAGTTTCTGGGTTTTGCTCCAGAAGGAGGCAATTCAAAGTCAATTGAAGTTTATATGTGTGTGTGTTGTCAATTAGAACCGGCCCAAGTAGTCAGCAGTAGAAGAGCAACCCCCCCCCCCCCCCCCCCCCCCCCCCCCCCCCCCCCCACCCACCCACCCACCCACCCACACATCACCACCACCCAAAACACACACACACACACACACAAAATATGCTCAATTTTAAAGTTAGGCTGAATGTGGATATTCAGGTAGTGACTTGACTAAAAGTCGTATCTAGAGGAGCGGCCTACCCGGAATAGAGGATTGTGGGACTAATTGTTAGTCCGAGTGGGGCGTGCGTTGGAGATTAGCCCGAGAGACAGATTGAGGTAGGATAGATGATAGATCCTATGCCCGAGAGACAGTCTGAGTGGATTGCAGACTAATGGTTAGTCCGAGTGGAGCGTGCGATGGGATCCAAGAGCATGACTGCTAGGGTGTACGTAGAACCTGTTAACTATGGATTGCCATGTCAGGTAGGTAGGCACTTGTAGAACTTTAATCAATCCTTTGTAAGCGTATTTTGAACGAGTCATTCTGTATAGTCAATCCTTTTCTGACGTGAAGACCTCTGGTAGTTGATGCTCTAGTCATGCTTGTAGCTTACCAGCCCTATTTGATGTGAGAATTTTCAATCATACTATGAAAATTTGATCCATTACAAAACTTTCTCACAGTTGGATACCTCATGTAGAAATCAACATAACTTAAGTTTCCTTTTGATTTGAGTATATTATCAATAGTAGTTGGTTGCTTCTTCCCACTTTTGCTTTGGCTGATTATGTTCTTAGCTTTTCTGTTTTTCTTGTCCTTGTGCATGAAAATGCAAGCTTCTTGACATCAAATTCTTGTCCTTGTGCATGAAAATGCAAGCTTCTTGACATCAAATTCTATATATTGTTTATTGACACCGATGTTTAGTTTGATTGACATTCAACTTTTCATGTAATAACACCATATTGGACATGATACAATGGTTTTTAGTGGTAGAGAGCTGTTATCCATATTTGAATGTTTTCATATCTGTTATTTGAATATGACTATTTCTTGTTTCATGTTAAATTGTTCTTACATTTGGATCAAGTAAAGGAAGAACATCTTACAAATGCATTATCATTAAATCTTAATTAGTTCTTGTGCTAATCCCTTTTGTTTTGATTACTCCTTCCTTTTGGCTCTCTTGCCACTCCATATCTATTTTTGGAATCTCATTCTTCACTTGATTTCTTTTCTTGGACTGTAGAAATTTCTTTCAAATTATTTTTGGGCTGTATACTGACAGTGATATATTGTTGTAGTACATTTAACTTCCTGGATATTTGAGTTGAATCTAAAAGTTGGTTTTGGCTTTCAGAGTTTCTTTGGTGGAGTAAAGGCATTGCCAGGATAACACATTAAGGGTTTGAAAAGGTTGAACTGTGGCAATGGGAGGAAAATCGTCCAAATCACGCGGTTCTCATAGTCGTTCTCATGGTTATGGCCATACTTCTTCACGAAGTACTCCACGATATTCTTCCTACAATGGGAACTATATGCCACCCGAAACTGTAGACAGAGTGCAGAGAAAGTATACACGGATTGGTGATAATTACCAAACACTCAACCAAGTATGTCACAGTTATTATATATCTTCAAGCTTCTTCGTAATATGTTTAATTAGTCTTAGTTGGTTGTCAACCAAATAGTCGGAGTTGCACCATGTTACTGGAAATATGGTTGTAAATTGGAGAGTAGTCATTTAATTGCGGTAACACCATGTTACTGGAAATATGGTTGTAAATTGGAGCGTAGTCATTTAATTGCGGTAACTGGTTATAAAAATGGCTGGGAAGCTGGTGAAAGGTAGCAACTTTTCCTATAATGGGAACTATATGCACATCAGGCAGAGTATAGAGAAATTATAGAAGGATTGGTGATAATTATCAAAGTTCCAAACACTCAACTACTCAAGTTTGCTACAGATCTTATATTTTCAAGCTTCTATATAATATATTAGTTAGTCTTAGTTGGTGAATTGTTAACCAAATAGTTAGACTTGCAGCGTGTTGCTGGAAATATGGTTGTGAATTGTTGAGTAGTCATTTGATTTTGGAAGTTTTGAATCATGTAAAGCAACAATAAGAAAGGTATCCTAAACCTTGGAATTACCCAGTTTCTGAAACCTGTACAAGGTTATACTACAGTTCTTCATACTTCTTGAAGTCTTATATGATGAAACTACTATGAAGCATGGATACCTCTTACATATGTAGGATATGTTGGAATTAGTAAATTTTATGTCTGATTTTTTGTTTTTCTTTTCATTTTTAATCTATAATATTTAATTTTGTAATGATGTGTATTTATGTTGTTCCCTGTGATTTTTTCTTCCCAAGCTTCTTTCCATTTCACTAAACAAGTGGATACAGCTATCTAAAACAAAGCGCCTAGCAGCTAAAACTGCATTTACCCACATCATTCAGCCACCTCGACACTAAGTTTTTCCTTTCAGTTTGCCTCATGTATATGCTTTCATTTTGCCTGTCAGCATTGAGAAATAGTTGCATCTAGGAAGCATGATCACTAAAATTGGTGCCGTGTTCATATCCCCATGTCTGCGTCTTATTGCATCTTGTGAATTGTTTTTTTTTTCTACAATAGATTTATGCTATTTCTCATCTCTACCAATAAATTAGAAATTGTGGTTTTCGGAAGATTTAACTGTAAAGAAACTGATAACTTACATAGCTTTTTAAATCAGTCAAAAGAAGGTTAAAAGAAAACTAGAGTATATTAGCATAGTACAACTGAAGAACATAATCAGCTAATTTAGTCACAGTTATACTCCTTTGCTTGCTTATTTTACCTTACTCAACATTCAACATTTGCAAGAAGATATTTACCATTAGCACAAAGAGAGAGGATTACTTTGTCTTAGACCTCTTCATCAGACTGGATTTCTCAGATATATTATTAAACTTTCACTTATACAACACCAATTCAAATCATTTGATATATAATCCTGATTCATTGTTATAGTTATGGAAAATTTTAGTCCCTCATGTCACATGCTAGGAATAGGAAGTACAAACAACAAACTGGTGCCATGTCATTTCCATGTCAGTGCCGTGTCATATCAACATATGGGACATGCCACGAAATACACAAGACATGCCGAAATGGCCGTTCCCATGTCTACTTGTTCTTATTGTGCCGTGTTGTTTTTGTGTTTGTGTAACATAGGTCAGAGGTCTTCTTGAAGTCCATCTATATCACGACTCATGTAGAAGTCACTTTGTAAGGTGTCACCACAATATCTATGATAGGCATTCCTTTAACGAAAGTGGTTTGGCTATTATCGATGAATTTGTCCTTTTGTCTCTTTGACCTTCCTTGTAACAATAATATCTATGATAGGCATTCCTTTAACATAGTTCGTGGCTTCCTAACTATGAAGCATCGTAAAGGTACAAGTATCTTGGTATGTCAGTACGATGATATGACAATTTCTGGAAGTCCATGGTACAAGTGTGGTTGGGTGTATATAGCCTTAGAACTTTATGTATATTATTGTGACAATGATATGTTCTAGCAACCAATTTGAAAGACGTTTCAGTTGTACAAATATCATTAGATGTTACGAACAATTTTGATTATTAAATGACGTATTATTTATCATATTCAGATTGTGTTTATATAATTATTAAGATTATGATAAAGTCCCAAGGTCCAAGCCAATGGATTTCATATTGTCACGAGATCACCACGAATACCTGTAGCTTTGTCCTAAAATGTAAGTTTCTAGCCATAGGTTCACTAAGAGTGACATTGGGAAACCAGATAGGTCGGTGTGTTCTGTGTTGAACTCATAAGATGAGTACACCTGGTCTCATTAGTTTGTGGTGTAGTTGGCACCATGGCAAGAGTATGAGTGCTCAATTAGTTGAATGAGTTCACTGAACACGGCACCAACAAAGGAATCTCTATTGGATAACTATGCTAAGGTCCATAGGGATGTCTTTCATGTCAGTAGTTTAAGTGGTCCTTGGACGCGAGATCATTACGATATCTTATGAGTGTGCACCCATACTTTGGCTATCTACCTTTAGTGAACCCAAGGGTTGCGACAATCATACTTTGGCTATGAACCTTTAGTGAATCACTAATGCATTTAGTACATGACCAATAAGGAATATGTCACTCCTAGTATATGATGAGGAGAGCAACGTCCTATGTGGATGTGTTACGTTTAAGAAACTTTGTGCAAGCTAATTTGAGTAATAAGAGTCATGCTCGGTATACATAGTGTTAATAGGTTTGGTCGACACACAGTTACTACGACGTATACGACTTGATATATTATCCGTGTGATGTAGTAAAGACTGAATTGTACGATAAGGGGTTGTTTGGTTCATTGAAAGTGGGCAAGAAAATGTGAAAGTGGGTGGAGGTAGACACCACTTTCATAGTTCAACTGTTTGGTTCAACATGGAAGAGGAGACAAGAACTTTGTGTCATTATTACTTTTTACTTCCCGTCCTCTCTTGTCTTATATGAAAACGAGGTCTTCCTACTTCCACCCACTTTTAAATGGAAGTAGGGAGAAGTGACTTTTGTTCTTTTTTCCCCCTTTTTAAATTAAAGTATAGATGTTAATATTAAGTATTAATTTTTAATAAGTTAAATGATTAGTACAAGTACTTAATTTTAGTAAACAATTATCAGTTACATACATATATTTAAATTATTTAATATTTAATAAGTTACTTTCGCCCTTGGTTACTTTAGTAATTCAATAATACTTTCCTCCATTATTTTGTTAATAATTATCAAATAATTAATAATTATTAGATAATAAGTAACCAATACTTAATATTTAATGTTTAATATTAGCTACATGGTTTTAAGTATTTAATATTTAAAATAATACTAAGTATTAATTATTTTATCAATTTATTTTAAATATTAAATAATTAAATAAGTAATAAATAATGTAGCATACTAATATTATTTGATACATTATAATTACTTAATAAATTGTTTGTTGATATTAATTATTAATACTTAATTTTTAAAAAGTTAAATAATTACTATTAATAAATAATCATTAATTTGTTAGATAATTATTTTATTTTGTTATTGTTATAATGCACCAAACACGGAAGTGTGAATTTACTCACTTCCAAGTTACAAAATATTGTCTATCCATATATTAAAAGAGTTCCAGTAAACACGAAGTCACTTTTACTAGACGAGAACTCAAAAGCATACGCATTTTACTTTCACTATAGAAGAAGTCATTTTCACACTTCCTATCAATTACATCGAATCAAACAACTCCTAAGCATTGATATGTTCTTCATTGAATGTCGCCAAACATGCTCATACTTCATGGGAACGATGACATACTACTAGGTGTCAATCTTGGTCATCAAATATAAAGTTTCAAAAGAAAATGTTTTGGAACAGGACATCGGACATATGGTCTGTTGGTGTTAGACTTGTCCATGATCGTTTTGGTCTATGCAACCATTGTAATGTTGAGCCTAACGGGTCACACACACACACACAAGAGTTGGTTGACTTACATGATACATTTGGGTTCGAGTTGGGTCCAATTGTGATTGGCTAATGATTGATTGACTATGGTTCAATCGTGTTGACTTGTGCTAGCAAATAAGTCAACCAGATGTTGATTTAGTCAAATCCTAATTGATCACATAAGGAAACTTGTGATAGACAATCTAATTTATAAATGTATTGCATCTAGAGACCGGAAACTTGCTGATTTCGGTGAATACGAAGAGTTCATAATATGGGTCTTTCTCAAGTCATCACGCTCGTGTGGATACTGTCAGAGACCGAACACTTGTGCGGTGAATAAACCCTAATCTAAGTAGTTAGATTAATTCAACATGTTTGTAATACACGACATGCTCCTGATGAAATAGATCGAGATCATATCTATCCATGCAATGAATTGACATGATTATGACGAATCGAACATCGATCATGACTCATGTGATTAGCGCGGTGATCATCGTAAACCTAGACCGTTTCTTAGATCATTTGAAAGAAACAAAGCCAAGTCACGTGTGCGAAGGGGTTCACATGTGACATATCTACGGATAGGATGCGTGACACATGTACGAAAGAGTTCGTGTGAGGTGACCTGGCGCAGCGTATCGAAAAAGTTCTAAATATTGCTTCTGCCTTGATCCATGTATTTTGATTATTTTCCTTGCATGTTGTTGTAGAACTTTATGAGTGTAATTACTTCACATGATGCATGTATTTTCCTTGCATGTTATTGTAGAACTTTATGATGAATGTAATTACTTCGCATGATATTAAGGTTTGACACTCATATTCTGAAAATTTTGAGTGTCTTCATAAATCAGGGTGAGGCTGCCTACATTGTGAACTATGGCCCAATCCGTAGCTGGAGCCTCTTGGACTGCAATATGATGTTTATTTGTTGGATTCAATAAAGTCTCTCCTAAGAACCAGGGTTCACATGTTTATTTGTTGGATTCAATAAATTATACCAACCTCTCTCCTATGATCCATGGTTCACAGTATCGGAATCGGTTTCAACCTCTATCGGAATCGGTTTCAACCCCTTCTAACGAGCGCAGCTATCGGCAGTTTCAACGGTTTTAGATTGGAGTTTCACAGTTCTTGGTTTTGGATACCAAAAATTGAAAACTAGAAAATATTTGATACATTTAGGCATTATCTAATGTATTATTTGTTGTTTCCCACTAGCTTTTAGCTGACTAATATTCAACATTAATGAATTATTCACCCAAAAATAGATATTATTGTTTATTTTACTTTGTTAGACAAAGTACCCTTACAATAAATAATTTTACTATTAAGATGTATGTATGTTGTAAATTTATAGTATACAACTTCTAGAAATGTAACTGTGATATTGTGTTGGTGAGGAATCAACACGGAGCATGTTGTCGTTGGGCATTATCTAGTCACTGTCTACATTGTCCCCCCTTCCCCTCAATAATTCTCTTCTTTTTTCCAATTTGACTGGAAAAGAGAGCTACAATCAATTTGTGCGCAGCTATAATATTGGTATTGGCCGGTATCGGTTTGGGATGAGTATCGGTTGAGATGTACCAAAAACAATACAATACGGACGATACCCATTGGTATTGGCCGATAGTGCAAAATGCGAACCTTGTTAAGAACCTCCAAATATCAACATGAATGTCATCAGGTTCGATACCTTTCTTATTTCATTGCTTTTATCTCATTGCTTTAAAGCAGCTTTGACCTCACTCTAATTTCTGTATAGTACCTTATATATCAATCACCTAAATCATTTGGTTTCATTTTAATTTCCAAATATATGTCTCGGTCAAACTTCCAGAACTGATGACTAGAGGAGATAAATCCTTATATTCAAAAACTTCTTTCAACTAGAACATTCTTTTTCAAGTTTTACAGATCACTATAGCCACCCTAACCAATTATAATCCAATTTTTATTGAAATAAAAATTATGATTGGGTAAATTTATAAAAGCTTCCTAACCTTTTAGTTTTAGTCCAAAATCACAAATTTGATGATTTATCTGTACACTATAATGTAGCGTGGGTATCTGCAATATTTACGAATTGAATGATAAATCTGCCTTTTCATGTTACAAGAAATGTTGGAAGATATTGGTTTGGAGAAAAAACTTAATGGCAATGGATTAAACAATCTCTCTTTACTGTATTGAACAAGCGAAAATATGTTATTGCTAGCTCACTAAGTATCAGGGACCTATCCTGTTTTGTCTTGTGTGATCGTTAGTACTTTATAATTAGTCATTATTTCTGCTCAATTCTGGTTGTGTATTTCATCTGAGTCACCTTTCAGGTGAGACTAATCAACTCAATACCTGTTCTCTTTAGCTTCTGGTCCGATTAATTAATATTCTATGTTGAATTTAGGTAACAGATGCTCTTGCACAAGCTGGTCTTGAATCTTCAAATCTGATTGTTGGAATAGATTTCACAAAGAGCAATGAGTGGACAGGTTCTCTTAAAAAAACTAAATGTGTCTTAAGATGTTTTTGGTTATTAGAGCATTCTGAAATTAGATTAACCAATTTGATAAAATATCACTCTGTCCTTTGAAAAGTTTAATGTAACTTCATACTTGTTTCTGCTAGGAAAAATTTCTTTCAACAGACGAAGTTTGCATGCCATAGAGAATACTCCAAACCCATATGAGCAAGCAATATCCATCATTGGAAGGACTCTTTCTGCTTTTGACGAGGATAATCTTATTCCTTGCTTTGGATTTGGAGATGGTTAGCTCATCTATATTAATATAACTTTTTTAATCAAGAAACATTATCAGGTGTGTTATCATTGATGACTTTCTTGCAGCATCCACCCATGATCAGGAGGCATTCAGTTTTTATCCAGACCACCGACCATGTAATGGGTTCAAGGAAGCTTTGCAACAGTATAGGGAAATAGTCCCAAATCTCCGGCTTGCTGGTAAGAAACGTTTGTGTATTTCTTGGATGAAGTTGGTAATTTTCATTTGCTGTTCTCTGTTAATATTGGTTCGTCTCCTTATTGACAGGACCAACATCCTTTGCCCCTATAATTGAAACTGCCATTGGCATTGTAGACGATTCTGGTGGTCAGTATCATGTTCTTCTTATAATTGCTGATGGACAGGTCAGTCCCTTGTTTCCTCTGATGCTTCTCTATATCCTTTTGTTACCTATATATTCATGCTAGTTAGGTTAGCTAGAATTCGAGTTCTTATTTCACCAAGCATTCTTCTCCATGCTAATTTCCCAAAAAATGGAGTTAATGCTGGTTTGTTCTATTTGTGCTCATTATTTGTTTGGACAAATTGGATTTGGCTTTCTGAACAATGGTAACATACCCATGTAGTATCTGAAATATGTGATGCCATAGGTGAGTTTGGTAACAGCTTTTGACCAACCTCTTAGTGCTGCTTATAGTACTTGTACCTGTACTTAAACAGAAGTTGGTATTGCTTTCAAAATGTACTGACAAAAGATGATAAGGGTCAACCATTCTCCCTCGTTTGTTTCACTTTCATTTTGACTGAAGTCTTGTAACCATTACTTCAATGTAGACCAAATGTTTTATCTTATTTGGTTTCTCTGTTGCCACTTAAGTTTCATGATTTTATACTTTTCCGTTCTTCAATTGACTTTAATTTATTTTGCTGGAAAATGAGATGAAATTTAAAATGGCCGGAGCATTTTTCTTAAATTTGGTGGTAGGCCCAAATCTAAACAGTCTCGACTTGTCATTCATTTGGATGCTTTACAATTCTTGGTTTATCATAGCCAGTGGACGGACACCTGCTATTTGGAACTTAAATTCTCCTGTTATTAGAAATAAGCGAGGGGAAAACTGTGACTTTTCGTGTATATGCAACCTAGGTGACAAGAAGTGTTGACACACAACATGGGCAACTCAGTCCACAAGAACGGGCCACTATGAATGCCATAGTCAAGGCTAGGTAATCAATAATATATATTTTGAAATTATGTGTTTCTTCTTTTCCTGTATTTATACTTCCAAGCAGTAAGTTTTCTTCCTTTTATACAGTGATTATCCACTGTCCATAGTCTTGGTTGGAGTTGGTGACGGACCCTGGGACATGATGCGGGAGTTTGATGACAACATACCTTCTCGGGCATTTGACAATTTCCAGGTTATAATTAAAAATGCCATGGGCTTCTTTTTTCCTTCAAATGTGAAAAACTTATAAATTTTGCTTTCCTCAAATCTGTCTTGTGCAGTTTGTAAATTTCACAGAGATTATGTCTCGCAACATCCCTGATAGCCGAAAGGAAACTGATTTTGCACTTGCAGCACTAATGGAAATCCCATCACAATATAAAGCAACAATCGATCTCCAACTACTAGGGTAGCAAATATTTTCTTTTTCACGCTTATGGCTTCTCTTGTTTCCAAATATTGTTTGTAGATTTACGTTTATTTATTTTTATATTTCATAGTCGAAAAAGAGGAACGCCGAGGAGGATTTGCCTGCCCCCACCAATGAGGAATCCTGATTCATCACATCACAGTTTTAACTACTCAAGATCGAGCAGCTTTAATCAAAGTCCTGGAGTTCGTACAAATCCTTTTGCTGCGCCTTCAGGAACCTCTCTAGAAGATAAGCTGGTATAAAAACTACATTGTTTAACCCTTTAATTCAGACTGCTCTCTAGTTTAGTTGGTTGCCTTCTTGATTTTTTTTCCTTTTGCAATCGGTTACTAAATCAACTAGCTCAATAGTTTCTCTTCTGAAATTAACATGTCGTTATAGTTCTCCACGTGACACATGCACATGGTACATATGTGCATGTTTTAACTTTTAAGTCTTGCTCTCAAAATAACTATTCCAGTCACTATCAGTGTCAACAAGAAGTTGTGGTCCATAGGACCATAATAATATCATGTAAACCTCCTAATGAGATCCCAAAAGTGATTGGTTTAGACACTGTGTATTCCTGTCACTGTGCATATTCTTTTTGGTAAAATAAGTGTGTGCGAGTTTTCATTGATGTGTTAGAATATAGAAAAAGCTACTTTTACCTCCATATTCTCCTTTATGTTTCTCTTCACCTATTATCTGAACCTCTATATGGTTTCAGAACTTTTATAGTCGTATAGGTCTCATCGTCTCCAACGTTAAGCTCAAAACTTTCCCTTCTTTACAGAAACCTACGTTTATTGCCACTTCCACACATTTTACCCCTAGAACCCTAATCTTTGTTGATTTTCTGAAGATTAAGACTGCTTATCAGTCGAAGTTTCTGAAACTTTTGAAAAAGCCGATACTGATAATCTGATATTAATGGAGAGACCATAACAAATTTTTTTTTTTATTTTTTTCCAAGCATGATTGGTCATATATAATATTTCTTTTTAATGGTATTCTTTCGTCAGAAAACAGTTCTTCAATTACTTCCTATTTTTATCTGTGAACATCCTTAATCTTGCAATCATGATGAATTAGCAATTCTGAATATGAAATCTATTGCTAAACATAGCCCTATTTAACACCATCATATATTTGAAACCATTGCCACATTCTCTCTAGGAAGTTTATGTACAACTTATTCAAAGAGATACGGATGTCAAATTTACCTTTTGTCACGTCCCGATTCTGCCGACTGGATAAGTCGCCACTGGGCGTGATGCCGTACAATTCCAAGTTGCACTTGTACAAGACGTGTTCGTGTACATTTTGAAAACATCATGGATTTATAGAAAGTTTACAACAGAATTTAAGTAGAGGATTGAATAACAACATGGCGCAAAATAAATTAATTCTTTCTATTGATAATTCACATCAGATACATAGGTTCTTGAACAGTTGAGTAAAGGGTGTCGTACTGGCTTACAACTTGAACAACAAAATGAGATACATCGTTCCATACATTATATCTTTTTTACTAGAAATAAAAATAAAAACACATTTGGCGGGAGTCTTCAAAATGCTACTGGAATGCTTCAAAATATGAACAAAGCTTCTTTGCAGCTAGGCGAGCCTTCAATTTCCTCGCTACGCCTCCTTAGTTTGCAGCATCTGTGTAGACGTGGGTCAGTACATTGTCGTGTACTGGTGAGCAACGAATTAATCCAAACTCCACCAAAATAAAAACATAATTCATGTTAAAGCATACATTATTAATAGTGATCTTTCTATCATTCCTTAGTTCAGATTACAGATCATAAGACATGAAATGTAACAATATAATATACATCACCCAACGGTGATTCTTACCCACGATAGAGTCTCCTTCCCTGCAACAGAACTTATTAAGTTCTTCCCTGTGAACTAGACATCATTAGCTAAGCAGTTTAAATATATGAAGGCTACTGGTACCATAAGCCATCCTGTACTATAGCTTGGTTAGACGACGATTTCAACATGGGTAGCAAGCCCCATCAAAAGTTTCTGAATCATCAATGCTAGTACGTCAGCACCAATATCTTTGTTCCCCCAAGGTTGAATCGGTTTCGTAGCCGCGACAATCGTTCGAGAAACCAAAACCTTGTGCACAAGTTGTCTATGACCATGCATGCCTAAAAAACTTAGTTATTCGAGTATAACATGCAAGATAACAGAAAACTTGGTATTCTTATTGTGTATTCTACTTTTCTTCGAACTATCGTTCGAAATTCATGTACTACAGGTTGCAATATACATCCATGAATATGCTCTATTTAGCACAATACTACACACATTTTATTTGACAAGCATGCAACAATATGATTACTCTCTCTTTTATCTAGATTCTTTTATTAACGATATTATTGATCGATGAACACAACAAGTGAGTTCATTTGTTGAGGGTGAAGACAAGTGTTAAGTATATTAACATTATTAGGATTAGTGGGCTTTAGTCCCACATTGCTTAGAACAAAATGGAGAGGGTTAGCCTCTCATATATATATGTAACTCTCATCATTAATAAAGTTATCCCATTATTCTAATATCTACATGATATCAGAGCTAAAATCCTAGCCGTCATCCTCTCCCCACTCTCTTTCAACAAAAAAACCAAACCCTAGCCCCCCTGATACAGTACCCGCCCCCACCCAGCCCGCCCCCCTGTTACAGTCGCTGCCTTCCCCGCCCCCTGCCTCCCCCACCCCGCCCCCTGCTACTGTCGCTGCTGCTACTGCCTTCCCCCCACCTGCCTCCCCCCGCCCCCTCCTGCTACTGCTGCTGCCTCCCCCCCCTACACCTGCCCCCTGCTACTGCCGTTGCTGCTGCGGCCTTCCCCTGCCTCCCCTCCGCCCCCTGCTACTGCCGTTGCTGCTGCCTTCCCGCCTCACCCCCCCCCCTCGCCTAACCCTATTCATACTGCTATTGCTGTTGCCACCCAGCGACCCCCCCCACGCCCCCGCGACCCGTCCCCTCCCGCCCGGCGGCCTCCCCCCTCTATAGATCATGAGCAAAACCCTAACCCTAACCCTTGCTTCTTTCCTCCAGCCGCCGCCCAACCCATCCAAACACTAACCTAGTTCCCAAAAAAATTTAAATGTTGTGATCCTCAGAGGGTAAACAATGGTTTGTTTGCAGGAACCTCTGATTTTCCAACATTAAATTTTTGGGATTCACAGAGGGTAAATGAGTTTGTTTGCATGAAGCTCTGCCCTAAACATTGATTTGGAATACTCAAAGGGTAAACATCATCGGTGGTGTTTGCTGGAACTTCTGACTTCCAACGTTGGTGTCAGGAATTTAACAAAGAGCAGACAAGGTGCTTGTCTTGCGTGAATCTTTGTTTCTTTCCTTACTTGATCTTCACATCAGGATCTACCAGAGGATAACTTGGGTTACCTTTCTGTCCTGGCTTGTATGATCCACTTTCATTTCTACTTCCTATGCGCATGTCGGTTTTGGCCACGTTAATAGCGCATTTGTGGAGTTGATGTGCTTATCAAGTTCAAAAAGTTGAAATCGACGATCGAATTGACAATATTGCAAGATGACTAGCACTGGGGCGAATAGCAGTGCTACGAAACCAGTGTCGGAAACGCAATGGCGGGACCAACAGGCACCGGCGTAACGGTTTCCTCGATTCGACTTGTCGATTGACGGTTAGACGGACCAGAAGGCTACTTGACCTGGCGAAAGAAGGTCGAGAAGACCCTTCAAGGGATGAGGTTGTCCAAACATTTGACCGACAACCCCCCATCAATGACTGATCCTATCTTTGAGCCATGGGAGACAGATGATAGTCGACTGTTTACATAGTTGATGAACTCCATAGAACCATCGGCGAAAGACATGGTTCAGAATATAGACTCCGTTAAAGAATTATGGGAAGTCCTAACAGCGGCGTTTGATGGCAAATGCGATTTGTCTCGTATCTACGACTCGGTCATTGGCATATACAGAGCTAATCAGGAAGAGAAATCTCATAATGATCACTTCAGGGCCTTTAAGGCTATGACTGATGAGGTTGATCGTATATTGCCCCTTACAACAGATATCAATGAAGCTAGGGCTCAACGTGAGCAGCTTCATGTTATGGCATATCTTGCCTCTCTACGTTCTGATGCGGACTCTGCTCGCTCTCAGATCATTGTTGGATCTGACGTTCCGTCTTTAATGGAAGCACATTATCGTGTACTTTGAGCAGCGAAAGTCGTTGAGACCACTCCAGGTGATGCTCCTGCTAATCGATATGCTCTTGGTGCTGCTCGTGGTGGTCATGGTGGACGACATGGTGGCCGAAATACTGGTCGTGATAGAAGACGAGACAATGGCGGTCGTGATGGAGGAAGACCGTGCACATGCTTCAACTGCGGTTAGCATGGCTACTTCCTGTGGCAGTATCCTAAAGCTCCTGCCGTCAATGTTGCATCAAATGCTCCTGATGATGACATTCGATCTGTTCAGATGACTGCATAGTCATATACAGAATTTCTTGAATTTCAAGCTTAACGTCATGGTGAAGTATCCACATCGGGATCCACAGTCGGGTACTCGGCAGCATGTATAATCAAGTCAAAGCAATGGGTGCTTGACTCTGGTGCGTCTGCTTACATGACTGGAAATCCGTTCAATTTACTTTCAATTAGTCAAACTACTTGAGAGGTGCATTACTCGGTAACATTTTTTCCTGATGGTTGTGTTTTTTAGGACCTAAAGACTGGGAAGACTATCGGTAAGGGGCATGTGGCTGGAGGTTTGTACCTGTTTGACATACCTTCTTCTGTTGTCTGTGCCGGCATGAAGCTCAATCCTTTCGAGTTACATTGTCAGTTAGGCCATCCATCAATTCAAGCTCTCCAGAAAATGTACCCCTCTTTAGAAATTCTTGCTTCCTTTTATTATGAATCGTGTAGTTTGGCTAAGCATCACCGGGTTCTCTATCCGGTGAGTCATAATAAAATTGTATCTGCTCCTTTCGAGTTGGTACATTCTTATATATGGGGACCTTGTCCGGTTGAATTAATAATAGGTTTTAAGTACTTTGTTACATTTGTTGATGATTACTCACGTGTCACTTTTGTTTATCTGATAAAAAATCGTTCCGAATTATTTAATATTTTGTGCAATTTTTATGCTGAAATCAAAACACAAATTGGTGTTCCAATTAAAATTTTTCTGAGTGACAATGGTCGTGAGTATTGCTTCATGAGCTTGATAGTCATCTAGTCCGGAATGACATCATCCACCAAACTTCTTGTCTGTACACACCGCAACAGAATGGTGTGGTCAAGCGCAAGAATCACTCTCTTGGAAACAACACGTGCTTTTATGTTTCAAGCACGTACTCCCAAGAAATTTTGGTCGGATGCAGTTCTTACCGCTTATCTTATTAATCGCATGCCATCGTCAGTTTTCAATGGTAATACTCCATTTTCTAGGCTATATCCAGGACGAGAGCCATTTCCTCTGCCTCTCAGAATTTTTTGCTGCTTATGCTATGTTCGGGATACCCGACCGACTTTTTCTAAATTAGATCCTAAGGCAATACAATGTATTTTTCTTGGGTATCCTAAAGATCAGAAAGTGTATCTATATTTTTCCATATCTTAAAAAGATATTTTTTCACTCGGGATGTTACTTTTGTTGAAACCGAATTTCTTCCACTTTCACAAACAATGATTCGGTTCCCCAAGTTTATCTAGAAAAGGATTTCTTGATATTTCATGATCAAATACAACAGTCCCCCGTACGGGTGCCCTCCCTTACCGAGCAAGTTCTCCGGTCCGATGGTCCGAAGACACCGATTCAGTCTGTGCCGACATCACCTGCACAAACGTCGCCAATGATGCCTACAGAGTCATCCTCCTTTGGCTCTACTGATTCGTCTTTGCCTATTCCACGAGCAGCTCCGCCTATTCCACCAGCAACTCCGCCTGTTCCGCCAGGAGCTCGTCCTCGTCGTAAATGTCGTGATCATCCCTTGTATGTTAACAGCTACAAAGGACTTACAAGTCACACTCAGTCTCTGGTGGCTACTATTGATGAGATTCAACTTTCCAAAAACGCTGAGGGCTCAAACATCTCGGTTGGCGTGCTGCTATGAACGAGGAGATAAAAGCTCTCCGAGAAAACCATACTTGGAAATTGGTCGATTTACCTCCCGGTAAACAGGCAGTAGGTTGCAAATGAGTGTTCACGATCAAGGTGAAACCAGATGGCTCTCTTGATCGCCTAAATACTCGTCTGGTAGCTAAAGGATATTCTCAGACCTATGGTGAGAATTATTTTGAGACATTCTCTCCAGTTGCCAGAATGACGTCTGTTCGTGTACTTTTGGTCTTGGCTGTTAGCTATGACTGGCCATTGCTTCAGCTGGATATCAAGAACGTTTTCCTCCACGGGGACCTTGTTGAAGAAGTATATGTGATGCAACCTCCCGGGTTCGTTGCAAGGGAGGATAAAGTGTGTCATCTACAAAAGGCCCTCTATGGTCTAAAACAATCACCTCGTGCGTGGTTTGGTCGATTTACACATGTTGTTACTCAGTTTGGCATGTGTCAATAAAAAAAAGGATTATTCAGTATTCTACCGACAGATATCAGCTGGAAGGATACTACTGGGTGTCTATGTTGATGATGTTGTAATCACGGGAGACGACAGCCAGGGTATTGCAGGCTTCAAGAAGTTTCTGGAAGAACAATTTCAAACCAAGGATATGTGATCATTGAACTATTTCTTGGACATTGAGGTTACACGGGGTAAGCGGAACATTGTAATGTCTCAAAGAAAGTATGTACTGGACATACCGAATAATGTAGGAATGATGCAAGCCAAGGGAGCAACCTCACCTATGGATCCAGGGGCTAAGTTACTTCCCGACGAGGGGGTCCTGATGACCAATCCAGATCAGTATCGACGAGTAGTTGGAAAACTCAACTACCTGGTAATCATGACTCGTCCGGACATCTCTTTCGCAGTAAGTGTTGCAAGTAGATTTATGGCTTCTCCAAGAGTTCCACATTGGCAGACAGTTCTCAGAATCCTGTGCTATCTAGTCAAGAATCCAGGAAAATAAATTCGAATGGAGAATCATGGATACACTCGTGTTGAGTGTTTCACTGATGCTGACTGCGGTGCAAGCTTGACAAATAGACGATCTATATCTGGCTACTCTTTATTTATTGGCGGAAACTTGGTGTCTTGGAAAAGCAAGAAGCAGAGTGTGATAGCACGATCAAGTTCAGAAGCAGAGTATCGAGCCGTTGCTCATGACACAGCAGAGATGTTATATATGATGCATCTTCTACAAGAGTTGTGAGAAGAAGCAAGATCGAGCGCAACAGATATGTGGTGTGATAATCAGTCTGCTATTCATATTGCTACCAATCTTGTATTTCATAAAAGGACGAAGCATATTGAAATAGACATCCATTTCGTCCGTGATGAGTATATAAAGGGATGATAAAATTTTACCATGTGAGGACCGGTGATCAGATAGCTGATATCTTTACGAAGCCTCTTTTAAGTCCTCGGGTTCCATTTCTATGTAACAAGCTAGACATGATTGACATTTATGCTCCAGCTTGGGGAGGGGGGGTGTTAAGTATATTAACATTATTAGTATTAGTAGGCTTTAGTCCCACATTGCTTACAACAAAAGGGAGAGGGGTTAGCCTCTCCTATATATATGTAGCTCTCCAACGATTGACATCAATATATATGTATTGTGTCATTCTATGTAACAAGCTAGGCATGATTGACATCTATATATATGTATTGTGTATCCCATTATTCTAATATCTACAACAAGGAACGAAGGATCAAAGCCACTAACTGTTGGAGAATTGTCGAGAGAAAGATATCTCCAACGATTCGATCAAGCTTAGCCTATGCGGTCACTGCATTTGCACCAATAGAGGATCAATACTCTTCTTCTCTCTTTCTTCCGAATTCGATATGAATGTGTAGACCGATGAAAGCAAACAATGAAAACGATCGAAAATCTACGAAAATGCTTTCATAAAACCAGCAACGAAAGCTATAGCAAAAGCAACAACGAAAACGAACAGTGAAAATGTTTGAAAAAGTGACTCTTATATATAGTTCTTCTCAAGACATGATTTAGTACATTTGAGACTTGATTCCAGAAAAGTCAATTCAAAGAGAGGAAGGGTTTTAATTTAACTTGTCCCGATCAATTGACACCAATAGGATTTCTAGCACAATGCACTCGACTGGGGAGCGGGACACTACATTATAACCTACTAAGAAAAAAAATTTGTCCCCTCCTCCTATAAGTCGCCATGCAAGAAAACATTCTTAATGTCTAAATGATACATAGACCAGCCGTCACAGAGATAAGAATGCAAACTGAATTCAGCCGAGCCACATAAGAGAAAGTCTTAATATAATCCAGACCATATGTCTGGGTATACCCTTTTGCAACCAACCGCGCTTGAGGTGCTCAAGAGAACCATCTTTATGGTGCTTAACGGTGTACACCCACCTACAACCTACTGTTTGCTTTAATGCAGACATCTCCTCATGTATTGTACTTTTCCAACCAGAAGATGACATAGTTTGCTTATAAGTGTTAGAAATGGAAACATGAGACAACGAGGTAGCAAAAGCCAGTAAGAAAAACATAATTTGAAATTGGATGCTTAGTGGTACAACTATGGCTACCTTTACTGACAATATGATGATTATTTGAAATTGTAGTAGATGGAGCCGGATCCTCAGACACAGGGGCTAAATCACACAAAGCAAGCTGTTTGTCGTTGGATCTCAGGTAAACCTGTAAAGGAGGATCGAATATAGAAATAGCAAATCTGATGTGAATGGAAAGGGTCGTCTCCTGAATGAAAAAAAAGGAGTGGATTCAAAGAAGGTAACGTCTGTATTGACATAATATTTAAGCGACTTGGAAATGTAACAACGATAACTTTTTTGAGTTCGAAGATTGCCAAGGAAGATACACTTGATAGATCGATGGGCCAACTTGTCTCGATTAGATTCCTATTTGTGAACAAATAACACCCAAACACACAAGAAGGTAAAGAAAAAAAGAGAGATGGATGGTTATTCAACACAGATGATAGCATACGATTAATCAAATAACATACAGTAAGGACGACATTCACCTAATATTGTCTAGGGACATACATGTTGAACATGAGACTCTGAGCTAGATCTAAAAGGTGTCGGTGCTTGCGTTCAGCTACACCATTTTTCTAAGAGGTATTGAAGCAACTAGTATGATGATTAATTCCACAAACAGTAAACGAATCCACAATATTATAAAAAAACTTAAATGCATTTACCAAATTAAACATATTTTTATTATTGAAGGTAGATAACACAGTAACTCGGGTCGTTCTTTTATTAAATATAACCAAGTCGTTCAGGAACAATCATCTATAAAAATAATAAAGTACTGAAATCTTTACGGATTTTTGACTTTACGTGGACCCCAAATGTTAGTATGAACAAGATCAAATAACTGTAGTTAACGAATCTAAACACGACGAGGAAACGAACTACAATGATGCCTGCCTAAGTGACAAGTATCATATTCTAAAATAGAAACAAAACTCAAAATAGGAATAACTCAACACAACTTAGCCAAAGACGGATGGCTTAAATGATAATGCTACTGAATAACGCAAGAATAGGTAGAAAATATTATGGAAGAGTGAAGTGATTTGGTTAACTCGTTCATAAATATTAAATTGAGAGGAAAATTAGGCACGTATAATGAATTAGATAATGACAATAATTAGTAGGTAAATGACACATTTTTGAAGCATATGATGAGTAGATCCATCAATCAAGATAATGTTATATTTCATAGGATGATGATTATGAAAGAGAGAATTTATATCACATATGAGTGCTTTCTCGTGAATCGATTACCCAAGTAGTGGATGGCGATTGAGATACCACAAATGCATGATTACCTATATTTGCCATGGTTGCAGTAGACTGGGAGGTGGTACTAGCACGCAAGTTCAACTTTTGGATGATCTGTTCAAGTTGATTAGAAGTATCGAAAGCTGAAGGCTGATTAGAATCATAAGCATTATGTCCAGGGGCAGAATTAATGACCTAGGATTGCATATTTTCATCATACACGTGATGTACATACTCGGGTTTACCCCACTTGTCCTAATAGTATTATATGGTGTGGCCGAACATGTCACAATAGTTACACTTACGTGGCATACCACGATCACTACGGCCATGACTACTATCTCTACCACCACAACCACCTCTTCGACCACTAATACGACCTCCATCTCTACCACTACGACCGTCATCACCACGGCCACCACCATACCCAACAACACTAGTAACCAAGACAAAAAAGTCATTACTTGGTACTTTAGAATTTTGTCCTAGAAATGAATGATTGAAGAGAGATTTTCTATCACTGTAGGTAATTGGTCTCCAACAAGGATCTGAGCCTTATATAAGGTTCGAGCGTAGGATCTAAGCCATCTAGGATGGACGAAACATGCGCTAGCTTTCTTCAAATCAATAGTAATTGGATGATACTACAAGAGTTCCTCCAACAAAGCATTCTTTGAAGCCATATACTCATTCGTAGGTTTCCTATTCTGATTTGTATAAACAGTTTGTCATACAACTTATAGATATGGGCCACGTTCCGCTTCTGTGAGGACTCTTCCAAAGATGCCCAAATCTTATTTACAGTACTCACACCACCGAACATTAGAGGCGATTTGTGGTTCTATACTACGCCACAACCATGATATAACATATGCATCTGCACTCATCCAATCTTCATAATCAATCAACGAGTTAGGTGGAGGGCTCTTCCACCAAAACTTCAACTTCTTTTTTGCCCTCAACATTACTTTGATAGACTTAGACCATGCAAAGTAGTTCACACTATTTAGTTTTACCGCACTAATCGCTTTTCCTACTTCATCATCACTGTGAATAATAATAAAAGGATTGTCCGGACCGCCACCACCACTAGTAATCTTACTAGAAGATTCGGTCCCCACCATACTTGCAAATGCAGCAGAAACACAAGATCTCAAAAACTCTAGATCTTACAAAGAATTACGAGCAACAACGAATAACAAACAACCAACAACGAACAGCTAACATAGGTTTTTAAAAATCCTGTATCTCACAACGATCAACCACGAATACAAGGTCACAGAACGATCACGTAACTATTAAACAATACCAAAAAATTTGGTACTTATGTCTCGAACATCGATTATGGGATGCAGCCTTCGAACCCCGTCGATCAACGGAGTTGTGTATGGGATACATAATACTTTTCAAGTTTCTAGGATACTAAGTTAAATTTAGAAAAAGAGAGAAGGAAGAGGAGAGGAGATGACAAGAAAGAGTGCAAGGGCTTGAAATTCTAAGTTGCATCTCATGTATATTTATATTAATATATGATGATAAATACACCTACAATTACTTGATTGTACTCACATAAAACAATGAGAATTCAATAATACTTATGACTCTAATAAACAAGAAACAAGTTCCTAGTAGTTAATTGAGACTATCAAGGATATGCATGATAGGGTTACGATGACCGTACAAACTAGTGGAGAAGATAGTAAATCATCTCTTATTACCATTGGCTTAATTCAAGGATCAACTTTAAGGAATTACCTTTTTGTTGTAGTTAGGCATGGGATTACTAGGTATATCGAGGAGGAGGTTCCATGATGTATAATGATTATTTATGATATTGTGTTAGTTGATGAGATTGGATAAGGGTTAGATACTAAAACAAAAGTGTGAAGAGAAACTTTAGAATCAATTTTTTTTAAAATTAGTCAAAGGCTATGTTCCCTGGACTCTCCATTTTAAGGAGAAGTGCCCTGTCGACCCGATATGACATGGATATAGTATAGGATCCGTATCCGATCCTTTATAGTGATAATCAGATCCTTCATGGTGACAATCGGGAGACTGGTAGTGAAGTAAATAGTTTATTTTAATATGGTAATGATGTAGATAGTTTATTTTAATCTGGTAGATTTGTAGTAAAGTAGTAGGAGAGCTGACGGTATGGTCTCTTAGGAACTTATTCAACTAGTTCAGTAAAGTTTACTAGTAATTTATAATTACAAGTTTTTTTTATGAAACCTTAGTCATATCTTCCGTATCCAAAATTTGGATTATTTCTAGCCAAGTCCGTGGGTCCTTCAATTATAAGTTTAAAGGACTCGACTCTTAGATATGTACCCGTACCCGACACATGTACCAAAGTCCAGGTAACATAGGTAAAAGGAAAGAAATAGTATATGAAATGTGATTTCAACCAGAAATCAAAGACGAGGGGGGAGTCTATATAGATGGACAATAAACCTAAGAGTAACACTTTTCGGTATTTAGGATCAATCATTAATCATCACGAGAGATTGAAAATGATGTCATCTATATAACAAAAATATGATGGTTTAAATGGATGGTTGTTTCTGGAGGACTTTGTGATCGCAAAATATCTTTGAAGTTGAAAGAAAAATTGTAAAAAATTATTATAAGAGCAACCATGATTTATGGATAAGAGTGTTGAACAACTAAGGAACATGTTAGAAAGTTGTTGTAGCTTAAATGAAAATACTAAGATTGATGAGTGGCAATAGATTTGCATTATAGAGGATACGACCCTTGTGAAACCCAGTTTTGTAAATGTTATTATTAATATTATAATATTCTTACTATTATTATTTAAGTATTATTTATGAGTTTTAAAAAAATTAATTTCGAAAATAATAAGTTGGATTTTTGGTTGTTGACATGACCCGAACCCAGATCAGCTTCCCGAAACCCAGATCCGTTTTGGAACCCTTTCTTTTGAATCCTGATTCCTTTTCTTTCTTAAAAAAAATATATATATATATTTTCCAAAGAGCTGGTCCAAGTTGGACCAACACTTCACGTTCTACCCCTCTCTCCTTGTTTCACTCTCCTACAATCACTCCCTGACAAACCCACTCCTTATAACTACTACTCACACACACCATCCCACCACCCCCACGAGCACTTCACGTTCTCCCTATCCCTCTTTCTCTATTACTCAGGAGGAAATTTCCCCCCACCTCCACTTCACTTTCCCCCTCTCTCACTCACAAAACCCTCCCCAGCCGAGCCCCATCGACCCAGCACGACCCCCGAGCCCGCGCCCGCGTCCTCGGCTTTCCGCCGACGCCGGACCACCCTCGCCGACGCGCCTCCCCGGCGCCCCACCGCAGCCGCCGAGCCCGTCGGCCCCGACCCCATCCGCGCCTCCAGCGCCGGACCCCGACCCGGCCGCCCGCGACCCCCGGCCGCCCCCAGCAGCGCCGACCCGCGCGCCCCGGCTCCCTGCGCGCGTTTCCTGCGCGGCCCCGGCTCCCCGGCGCCCTTCCCGGCCGCGCCCTAGCCCCGTGCCCCGCGCGCTGTTCTCCCCGGCGCACCCCGAGCCGTGCTCTGCTGTTCTGGACAGCCCCGGTCCAGCGCTGTTCGCGGGATTTCGAGTTCGTTCTGTGGATTCGCGCGTCCCGAGTCCGAGGCAACCCTTCGGATTCCGTCGATTTGGGTAATTCCTGGTTAATCATAGTAGTTCGTCCCTTCCCGTGTCAATGGTGAGTTGGTCCACGAATTTCCTTTGGGAAATTCGATTTTTGGGTTAACGTTGTTTCCGGGATTTTCCGAGAAATCTTCGGGAAAGCCCCTGTTTGTTGGCTTTGTGTTTTCCGAAACGTTCGGAAATGGATTTCTGGATAATTTGGTTTTTCGGATACTTTTTCGAATTGTGCGGTGATGTTTTTGGGTTGGTTTCGGACTCCCGAATTCGTTTCGGGTCGTTCCGAATTAATATTGAGAATGATTGTGGTTATTTCTATATATATATTTTGGGATTCCCTGGTTTGGGATTTGCAGGAAAATATTGGCACACTTTTCCAGTTTTTGGGTTGACCAAAAATAAAGAAAATGTTGCCGGATTTTTCATAAAATTTAATTATATATTTTAAAATGATTTTAAAATGGTTTTTGGAAAATACTAGTATTTTGGGATTTTTGGGCGACGACCGTATTGGTCAACGGGCCCCGGCTAAGTGCAAACGAAACCGGCTTCGCCCGGACGTTGAGGCATTAGCCTATATGACGATTGGACCATATCTGAGACTCATTAAATATTTAATTTATTTTTATTATTTTATTCATAATTAAATTGTAGGAAGATTTTAGAACTAACAACTATTTCGTCTTATTTCAATTGATGTAAATAAATTGTAATGGGCATAAGCCCAGCTGGTCTTTTGGCTCTGTGACCTGTAATTTGGTAGCGTAGGTTTTCTGTTGTTTTTCTGGTTTTGCGAGTTATTTTAGCGTACGCGTAAATCAAATAGATAATTATTTTGATATAGAAAATTAATAAAGTTTTCTCACATTAAAATTTACAAGTTTTAATATTTAACAACGATCATGTTTTTCTCATTAAAATAAGAAATTTAGTTTTATATGTATAATTACGAAAATACAAAGTTTTAATCAAATTAATTTGGTAACTACGAGTTTTTCCAAAATACAAGTTAAATTGATCTTTCCCTCGTTATTAATTACAACGCACCGATAATCGCGTTTTTGTTTGTGATTGCATAAATAAAGATTAAAATTGATTAGGACACAATTAGAGATTTCAACTAGCATAGTTAGCTTGGTAACCCTGGATTCTGAGTCGAACTTCTCGAATGTAGGATTTCGAGGACGAGTCTAAATCCCATCTCGAAGTCTTCATCCCTTCAAGTCCAGTCCATTTGAGGCAAGTACATTTTGTGTTAGTTTACAGTTATTTAATAATCGCTTTACTGCAAGTTTAAACCACGATGCAACACGGAACTCTCCCTGAGAGCACTGACTGTAACTACTGTAACTACTGTAACTGTTTGGGGACTGGGGGAGTAGTGTAATGAATATGACCACATCCCAAAATAACTCAGAACTGTACTAGCTTACCCCTCATACACACGGGGATAAGCCGTATCTTCACTGTAACAAACCCAAGCCGGTCATATTCATTGCCTATTCAAATCACACTGTTTTACTGTTAGAAAACTGTTCATTTCCAAATTGTTTAAAAGTGCATGATTCTATTATTATTTCAACTGTCAAATTAGCATGAATTGTACTTTGCTCCCTCCTGACTGGAGATAACATTTTTAGGGGGATATTGAGGATGCTGAGCTGTTATACAACAGCTATTATGACCCGGTTCTGTACCCTGTGGTGTTGCCAGTCCCCTTTGGAGGACGCAAGACCTGAGGCCAGCAAGCCGAACGCTTAGCTAGATTTTCTGTTTCTAGATTTGTTGTTTTAGAATTTTGTAATTTGATTTCAGCTTTTAATTCAGTTCTTTCACTTTCCAGTTGTATTTATTTAAAGGTTTAATAAAATTTTAAATTCCCGAATATTGAGTTGTGACAAATATAGATGTTGTTGTGGTTACCTGCTAATGGAACAGCTTACTGCCGCCGTCTCAACAACGGTGCAGGCTGGGCATGATCCGGTTCGACCCAATTATTTGGGATCGGGTCGTGACAACCCTTATCGTAGCTGAATGGAAATAATCGACCCAAAAAACTTGGGATAAATGCTTTGTTGTTGTTATATTGATTTTCTCTTCAATTTCTTAATATTATTGCTCGATAAGATCAACCTTGTTGTGTGGTTTATAATATATTCTATCTTGTTATATGTTATAGCTAATCATGAATAGACTATACTAGGAATAGTTGGGATAATCTTCAATGATTGTTTCGAGTACATATATAGGAAATGATGAGCCTTCCGCTTTCATTTCTAAGCAATGTAGGACTAAATATGGTACCGCGGACTCTGACACACCCATTATCTCTAAGACTCCCCCTCAAGCTTGAACATTTTCCAGCTTGTTACATAAAGTAGAAATAAAAAAATACCATAAAGCTAACTATTATGCATAAGCGACATAAAAAAAAATTCTAACACAAGGCTGGCACACATGACCTATAAGAGAGTAGCAATAGATAGTGTTGTATGAGGACCCTTGACCAAGAGAGTTGTCGGCGTAAGAGGGCACTCAATTGAGAGCTTTCGACACAAATTTTCTCGATTGAGAGTTTTTGACGTGTGTTCTCGAGTGAGGGAGTTATCGGTGAATGTGGGCGCTCGACTGAGCTATCGGCAGATGAGGGTGCTCGACTGAGTGAGTTTTTAGCACACAAGGGTGCTCGACTGAGTGAGATATCGACATGCGAGGGTGCTCGACTGAGAGTTGTTAGTACATGAGGGTGCTCGAATGAGTAAGTTGTCGGCTAATGAGAGCGTGCTCTACTGAAGTTGTTGGCATATGAGGAGGGTGTTCGATTTAGAGCTATGTTGTCACAGGCGACCCCTAGGCGCGCCTAGGCGACCTAGGCGTGCAGGTTGGAGAGGTCCCACCTCGACCATAAAACAAATTTTTTGGTGAGGTTTTGCTCCCCTAGGCTCTTAGGGGCGCGCCTAGGGTTGCCCAATTATTGTTTCTTATATTACTTTTATGCTTATTCTTATTAGTTATACTACATATTTGTCGTATACATAATTGCAGAATATTTTTATTTAAGAGCAGCCAATCTTGGCGGGCGCCTGGACGAGGCGGGTGGCCTGTCATCTTGCCTCGTCTAGCGTCCACTATAACATAGATTTAGAGAATAAAAGTCAAGGGATCATCCCGAAGATTGCGATGCAAAGAGAGATTGGTAGAGTTCTGATGCTCTCCCTTAAGTTAGGACATGTCATGAATGTCAAACTTTGGAGACCGAAGATAGTGATGACAAAGAGTGAGTTGCAAGACTAGAATGTTGTGTCGAGTAACTTGAGAGAAAAAGAGATACAACGGTGTCCTGTCGAATAACTTGAGAGGGAACGAGAGATACAACGGTGCCACTCGCCGCTGAGGAGACTCGGGGGTTCAGAGGGGTGGAGCCCCCTTAATTTTTCTTCTTTCTTATCTTTTTCTTCTTTTACTTCATAAAAGAAAATTAAATTAAATAAGAGAGTAAAAATGCCTAAACAATGCTCGGTCTCGAGCGACTGGAGATGAACAGTGACAAAGAGCAGTTGGAAGGGAAGGAGATCATTGGGATTGTAGATAATCGGGAAGAAGGTGCCAGTGGCACACTGGACGCAGTTGGAGTCTGGGCTTTGATCAGAAAAATTTAAGCGAGGATCTGAATCCAGTGATGTTTAGCTCAGAAAGTGACAACGGTGAGATCTAGGGGCCGCCTTGATGATCGATAAATGATGGAGGAAGAGTCTGCATCATTGGATAGGGCATTTGATCTGGTGTCATTGATGGAGCTTGATCGAGCGGAGTGGAGGCTACGTGGTCGACAAGTGGGCTGCATCGACCTGGACTAGAGCTTTAGATCTTAACTAAGAAGTAGTTTTGGACTGGATGTGTGTCATCGTTGCTGGAAAAGATCGTCGAAGCTGGTTGACGAAGATCATGCAGAGGAGGCAAACACTGGGCCTAGAAATGTCACCGGGGTTCGAGGGAGCTCGGTCGAGGAGGCTACCAGCGTGGTGTCTAAATGGATTCGAAGCGTGGAAGTTTATGGAGGCAGGAGTTGGTCGGGCCTTGTTGACGGATGGTCGGTCGTCAAGAGCTGGAGGAGCCTAGAGTTACCAATTTGGATCCAAGGAGCTGGGAGTTGGTGCAATCATCGAGAGCTAGAGGAGCTGGACGGGTTGATGATGCCAGATGTGGTTTGACATAGCTGATGGCAACGGTCGTATCTGGCTGCAAGGGAGAGGTCAGATGACACAGAGGCTGATGTGGGGAGGCTGCAGTGGTGGCGGGCTGTACATGAAGTCAAGTTGTGGTGATGCACAAGAAAAAGAATAGAAGATGTTAGGCTTAGGCTGTGAATTTGTGGAGCCTCATGGTTTTTTTCTCTTTTCTTTTGGATACGGGAGTCCCTTAATAGGGTAATGAGTTGTTTGTGGTTAGGGTTTTGATGGTAGGAGAAATGGTGAAGAAGAAGAGGTTTAGTAGAGATTTCGGTGTTGCAAGGGAGAGGTAGGATTGCGCAGAGGCTAATGTGACTACAGTGGTGGTGGACTGCACAGGAACTCGAGTTGTGGTGATGCACAGGGAAAAAGAAGAAGAGAAGTTCGGCTTAGGCAGTGAATTTGTGGTGTCCCATGATTTTTCTTTTTCCTTTGGATACAGGATCCCCTTAATCGGGGAATGAGTTGTTTGTGGTTAGGGTTTTGATGGGAGGAGAAATGGGGAAGAAGATGAGGTTTGGTTAGAGATTTTGGTGATTTGGGGATGAGAATTATTAGGGATTTGGATGGTTTTGGGAAGAAAGGAGGCTAGGGATTCGGGAGGGGGAAGTATAGGTATTAGGTTTTTTGAAAAACCCTTCTCTTCTATGTTCTAATGCTAGAGGATGCAATCTCAATGACGGATTCAACGATCCTAGCGGCAACATCAGGCGATATCAATGGAAGTGAATCCGGAGATAGCTGATTGGGACACTGATGGAGAATCCTAAGTTTGGCTCTTTTTTGCTCTCAAAGAACGTTCCTTTTTCTTTCTTTCTTTCTTTCTTCTATTGGTGTCTTCTGATGTTCTTCAAAATGAAGCCAATGGCTAGAGACCTCTACTAGTGTCTTGCTTTTTGCTGTTGGTCTTCAAAGTGGACTATTGAATCCAAAAGAGTAAGACATGCTCTGCTTCTATATTTTTGACTCTATTGCCTGTTGAAGGAAGGATATGTTGATTTCTGTGCTACTGGTTTCCCTTTCCTATTGCTGCTTTTCTTCACTGGATTAGGAATATTTGTTAGTATTGGCTTTGACAAGATACTTGGATCACTCAAACCTGTTAGTATTGTATATTGTATCCCATAATTTTCCTTATTTTTGACTTTTGTTGGTAATCGGAAAAAGCCTGTCATGCTAATTTATCTGATTAATTGGCTAGTAATTTGATTACTTGTTCCAATGGCCTGTATCGAGTCGGTAAAGGTACCATACAATATTTTACCTCGAGTGTAATCATTCAAACCATTTGACTAAGAATTCTTTATGAATATGTTAATGAAAAATACATGATTGACTTGTTACATTTTGCGAGATATATTTCAAAATATTCAACTAGCACAAGTAAAAGCTCGATTTTCATATTGCATTTTGACCTACAGTTCACTAACAGGTTGGTCCCCATTACCAACTTGAATTTGTTTTAATAACAATCTTTAATTCCTTGATCATCATTAGTAAGGACCAAAGAAGTATCCAATTTGTGTTTTACCTTATTCAATATTTTGGTCTATCGGTGTTTAATCATTGATCAGGTATCATATGTAGATATCAAACATAAACATCGACCCTATTTTCATCGGTTTTCTTGTCACACAGATATGCCCCATTTGCCTTTTTCAGTCGAAAGATCTTGCATTTGGATGCGGACATCAGGTAGAGCACCAACCCAATACTGCCCGAAATATTCTTGCTTTTTAGTGGTTACTAATATCAACTTTCTGAATACAGACCTGTCACAGCTGTGGAAAAGATATGCAAATTTGCCCCATTTGCCAATCCCAGATATCCACTCGTATAAGGCTCTATTAATTCCCAAAGCCTGTTGTTATGAATGCCGAATGGTCTGTGTTCATAGATCACACTTGTACAAAAATAGCAAGGGGGTTTGTTTTCTCATCAATTGCATAAATTATGGTAGCAGTCCTGCAAAATATGTTCTGTAGATATGTTGGCAAGAAAGTTCATTTTGAAGCCTTGCTGCTCACCAACCAACCTGATTATTCTACTATAAATTGAGGATTTGCAATCTCTCTGTAAATAAGCTTGGAAGTTTAGGGTTCTTACTTTTATACTGTTGATTATCATAAATGTCATTGGTGTCATTGGATTAATGTGTTTCTGACTTCAATGAGGCTTAGTACATTGCAGGAGAATTATTAGTAGAATATATAATGAGTTTGAAGCTTTCGTTAATTATTTTGATGGAACTAGATTCACTGGAAATGAAAATTTATGATTTAGTATAATGTGATCATTCTTGGCTGGTGTAATTAATATGGCCGACAATTTATTTTTCTTTGGTATATATTTTTTTTTATATTCTTGTGTCATTCTGTGTTTGGATGTTTGAAAGGAAGACTTGGTATTTGCTTGTTGCAAGTTCCGAGTCACGGAAAGAATTTGAAAATCTTTTCTGAAGACTTCTACTGGGTACCTTTTCTTCCTAATATGTTAACAATGGTGTAGAAGAAACGCAAGTAAACATTCATGTGAAAGTTGATACTTTGACTGAGTTTTTATTTTATGGCTGCGTTCATCATTTTATTAGCAGCTGTCCCTGTTATAATTTCCATGTATCTTATTAAAGGTAACACTGGCCTTGGGTCTGTGGACACACAAAAAAGAAGAAGAAAACGCTGTCTTTTCTTTATTGGCGCAAGGCACCACAAATCGAGTACGCCTGAGAGATCCTGCGCTGAGGATCCCCGAGTACAAAAAAGAATTCTGGGGAATAGGACGATGGAGATCGAGCGGCAGTTGCTCCTTTACTCCGTTGACACTCCGATTACAAAAGTGGGAGAAAACCTAAGAAAATTGCAAACTCTCGGCTCACTGGCAAGAAGTGCAGCAATTTGGCTCTTGAAAATGCTCTCCGTTCTGTGTTTTGAAGAGGGATGAGGCCTCCCTTTTATAATCGTTCTTGAGATGGAATGATGTTATGCGCTCACATGAGGAAACACGCTGGTTTTTATGTGGGTGCATAGTCCTGCTTTGGGCGCATAGGATGTATGCGCATACAGGCTGCGAGATCGTGGGTTGGTCGTGGTGTTGACGTGGCCGCATGCTTCGGTGCACGATTGCTCGTGGAGACTGACGTGGCCGTATGCTTCAGTGCACGTTTTGATCATGGCTTTGACTGAGTCAGGCTTGGGCGCATAGCCATGTCTCAGGCTATGCGCCTTCCTTTCGGGGAAGCTAGTCTTGGGCGCATGGAGCTTCACTGGCTGGGCGCATGGAGCTTCACTGGCTGGGCGCATGGAGCTTCATTGGCTGGGCGCATAGAGCTTCACTGGCTTTGGACGCATGGGGCTTCATTGCTGAAATTTTTTTATGCTTCTACAAGACCCCCTTCAAAGTTTTCGATACTTGAACGAGTTCGAAATACTTTGAAAGAAGCATGGATCTTCTTCTCGTGATGCAATGGGCGCATAGCACGGGCCTCTCTTTGGGCGCATAGTGTTTGGCCAGCCTGTCAGAGAGATACGACTGTTGAGATCTTCTTCGAAATCTGAACTGACAGATTCATCGGGGTGGAATTTGAAGCGGTCCATCCTTCATACGTTGTCCACGTCAGCAAGTGGCAGTCGCATAGTGTGCAAGGGACTGGTTCTTTACGTGGGTGCATAGGCCATTGTGGGCGCATACTGCGCAATGGGCGCATAAAGCTAAGTGGGCGCATAGTATGCGTCATGTGCCTATAAATAGGCCATGAAGGAGAGAGAGAGAGAGCTCATTATTCCCTTCTCTTAAAATTTTTCAGAAACTCTTCATCTTCTTTCTTTGAGAACCATGTCTCCCAAGGTCGCCAAGAGATCCGCGAAGGGCAAGGGGGCTGCACCGAGTGGCTCTCCTCCTGCGGCAACGTCCTCGGCAGTCCAGGACCCGATTCTGGGTGAGGGCATGCTTCAAAAACAAAGTCTCGAGTGTTAATTTGCGACGCTCGGACTTTTCTTCTGCCTGGGCGCTTGCGCCTAAGGCAACATATTTCTGTGAGCATCATTATGCGCTCACAGACGTCATGCGCCAACACTGTGGTGTGCTATGCGCCCACGTGTTGCCATGTTATGCGCCCTCTAACTGTGGCATGTTATGCGTCCACGTACTGTTCGTGTGTTATGCGCCCACATGTCTTGTTTTGGGTAGAGCTGTCAAGACGGGCCGGCGGGGTGGGCCAGCCCGTAACCCACCATAATCCACCATTTGGCAGGGAAGGGTGGGCCGACCCACCATTTTGGCGGGCTGGAAAAATTCCAACCCAGCCCAACCCACCGGCGGGCCGGCCCGCTTAATTTTTTTAAATTTTTAATTATTGTTTTAGTTTCTTAAAAGGAAAAAAAAATCATATATATAATATTTTCTACTAACTCTCATATGCATCAAATTACAAATAAAATACAAGAAACATTATAATAGTAGATATTTCTTTAAAACACCTTCATTCATGTAAATAAATGACCAAATTTAATATTTTATACATCATTACTTGTATTAAATGATAATTTTTATCATTTATAATACATATGTCATATATGTGCTAAATAAAAAAATTAAAAATTTTATAAAAAAATAGATGGCGGGCCAACCCACTTGGCCTGCGGGCTAGCCCACCGCGGGGCGGGCTATTAGCAGGCTAGCCCGCCTAGGCCCGCCTGTTTGGCGGGCTCCTAAATGCTCGGCCCAACCCACCTTTTTGGCGGGCGGGGCGGGCCGGCCCAACGGGCTTAGCCCATTTTGACAGCTCTAGTTTTGGGCGCATATCCCTTTGGGCGCATAAAAGCCATTCAGGACTTAGTTTTTCTTACAGTTTTCTGAGTCTGACTTTCTCTTCTGTCTTTGCTTCTTGCAGCATCCATACCGAGGGCTGAGACCGTTGTGAAAGAGGAGATGCTGCCTTCTTTCATCAAACAAGAGTCACCGTTCGTTAAGGAGGAGGTGATACCAAAAATTGAGGTAAAATAAGAGTTGGCGCTTATCGGGGAAGGAATTACTCCCAAGATTGAAGCTGCTGTAAAGGAGGAGCCCAAGTCTGAGGGTAGTAGCACTGGGAGTTCTGACCCACCTGCCCCGGCCGAGAACCTTAATCAAATAGATCCTTCATATGCGAAATGGTTGAGGGAATGGTATATGCCTCGACACAGCTAGGATCCGCGGGTTCCCATAAATGTTCGTATTATGTCTTGGTATTTCTGTCTGTCTTTAGTTTTATGTTTCACTTCTTTTGGACATCAAATGTAATCCTCTACTTCTTGCCCAGATGAAGAGATGGAGAACTTTTTGTTTTGCTCATGAGATGTAGTCTTGTGAATGTAACTGATTTTGAATAAACAGAATGCATTCACTCCATTCTTTGCTTGTGGTATCTGTGGTGCTTGTATAGAGAGCTTTAATACAGCATTTGTGTGAAGGGTATCTTGCTGGGGGGACCCCCCTCTCCCCTTTTTTTGGTTTGGACCTATTGCCCCTTTGTGTATCTGGGAATGCGAGCAAATAGATTGGAATGATACTTTCGTGGACCTATTACCCTTTGGCGCACCGGCGGTGCGGGTAATAGATTTGAAACAAAACCCAACAGAGGTAACATGGTCGTGATAGGTTTTGTGACCTTGACACCGTGTCTTTTATCCCGGGTTGGATACAGGCGTCAAGTCGGAAGACTATCGGTATCAGAGGTAATATAGACGTGACACATGATAATCAGGAGTAGTTTTTGGTGGAATGGATTTTCTTGTCGAGTTTAGCTTCTTGTCAGGTGCTTCTTCCTGGAGCGGAAGAGACTTTCCAAGCCTCATTTCCGACGACCTCCACTGAAGATGACGAGATGGCCCAGGAAATCGTCACAGCTTTCTACTATGTGCTGAAAGTGAAGCTTCCTGGAGTCTTGAATCGGAATGCTGCCTTCGATCCTGTGAAGGCTTTTGCCGAATGTCAAGTGGCGGCCCTCGAGAGCATTGCAGGATATGAAGAGCGGGCCAACGTTCTGAGGAAAGTTCTGAACGACCTAGAGGTTCATGTGGCCAGGTTCCGGGACACCAAACAACGAAGCCCGACGTCGCTGTTCCGCGTAGAGGACGAGGCTTTGATGACGGCTCTTGCGGAGGAGAAGGCTACCTTCCAGGCAAGGAAAGACGCCCTTGTTCGAGAGATCGGCGAGCTGGCTGACCAGTATGGCCAGTTCAATGCTGCAAGCGAGGCCCCTGCTGCCTCGAAGAACAGGCTGGCTGCGCAGATCACTGAGAAGTATAATCACATTGCGCAGATCAAGAACGAGATCGCCCAGCTGGAAGTTGACTTGAGGGCGGCGACATCTGAACAGGAGGATTACTTGGCCCAGCCTGCCATGACTGCCACCACTTCTGCCCGTTTAGAAGATCAGCTGGCAAAGTTGGAGGGGGAGCATCTGAATCTAATCCTCTTCGAGGATGAAGCCGCTCGTCAAGAAGAGGCACGGCACCGTGCTACTGTGAAGTCTAAAGTCGAAATTGCGGCTCTAAGGGACAACATCAATCGCCTGTGTATCCCGTAGATTTTTGTAACTCCCCTTTTTTTTAGCCGTCACGGCTCTTGTACCTTTTTTTGTCTCTTGATAGACGTTAAAATACAAAATAAAGAATCTTTTCAAAATGAATGTGGTTTTGTGAAATATCGGTGCTAGAGGTAATGTGGACGTAGCAAGAATATTTCTGGTAGGTATTTCGCTGGGGAATTTTGATGTGGACCTATTATCCGTTTTATATTCAAGTTATTTGAATATAGATAATAAGTTGAATGAAGCTGCTAGTAGAGGTAATATGGACGTAATAGCAGAGGATGTTCTATATCTGACCAGAGGTAATATGGACGTGGAAAGATATATAAAATTAGGTGGGAGTGGATAGTTCAGAGGTAATAGGGACGTGATTATCCTTGATGACTACTTTGCTCAGAGGTTATGTGGGCGTGGCAAAAAATTTAATCATTCCACTGGGGAAATAATTATCAGAAAACAATTCAGAGGTAATAGGGACGTGACTTGTTTTCGTCAAACCGAGTTTGGACAGAGTCAAAAAACGGGAATGATTCCACTGGGGAAATATTTAGATGACCTATTATCCAGGTCGTATTCAAGACTCTTGGAATACGAATAATAGTTAGATAGTTTTTAGAATTATATAAGCATCGCACTGTACATTTACATGACTGAACATATGTAAACAAAAAGGGTTACACATAGTATTTCTTCAGGAACTTGCCGTTGATAGGCATCATGAGCAAGTCACCATCAGGCTTGGTTAGCCGGTACGCACCATTAGAATACACTGATTCTATGATGAAAGGACCTTCCCATTTAGGCTGGAATTTTCTTTTTGTTTTGTGCGTCATGACCATTGATCTTCTCACTGCTAAGACCAGATCTCCGACTTGGAAGATCATTTCCTTCACATTTTTATTGAAAGCTCTGGAAAGGTGTGCTTGGTATAGCTTAATGCGCTGTTGAGCTAACAAGCGTTTTTCGTCTAGCGCTTCGAGCTCCTGGAGTCGCAGACGGTAGCTTTCTTCAGTAGTCAGCTCGCTGGCTAGGGCTACTCGAAGAGAAGGAATATGGATTTCTAGGGAAAGAACTGCTTCGTTCCCATAAACCAGAGAGAATGGCGTACTGCCTGTTGGAGTCCGGGCCGTTGTACGATAGGCCCATAGCATTCATCGAGCTTCTCATTCCAATCGCGCTTGCTTGAAGACATGAACTTCTTGAGAAGTTTTATGATGGTTTTGTTGAAGGCTTCTGCTAGCCCGTTAGCCGCTGGATTGTAGGCAGTAGAGGCTACGTTCTGGATTCGATTCTTATCGCAGAACCGGTAGAATGCATGGCTTGCGAACTGTGGACCATTATCATGGATGATCCTGCGAGGTAGGCCGAAGCGGTAGATGACGTGATGTTTGATGAAACTGATCATGTTTGACGTCTTCACTTCGGTGAGCGGTATAGCTTTCGCCCATTTGGAGAAGTAATCGGTTATGGCTAGGATGAACCGATGTCCTTTGGAGGATGGCGGGCTGATTGGTCCTATGACGTCCATGCCCCAGGCTTCAAATGGACAGGATGCTGCCGTCGGGTATAGAAACTCCGAAGGTTGATGAATGAAATCGGCATGGAACTGACAAGCTTTACACTTCTTTGTATATTCAACAACATCTGCTATCATTGTGGTCCAGTAATAACCCATTCGTTTGAGGCGATCTTGTAATTTGGGACCTGGTTGATGTGCACCACAAACTCCATCATGAGCCTCCCGGAGTGCATGTTTGGCTTCTGTGTCTGATAAGCATCATAACAGTAGCCCGTCGTAAGAGCATCGGTACAGCATCTTGATAGCTGTGTCGTAGTAAAACATGAGGAATCGCCTTTGGATGGATATTGCTTCCTTCGGGTCCTCGGGAAGGATTCCATAGACGGCGTAGTCTATGAAGGGAAATCTCCTGTCTTTAGCATTGACGCTTGTTTTCGTTGCGTAACTGTGATGAATATGCAATGCATCTTTCACACAGAATAATTCTTGACAGACACTATGATCGACTGCTGAGTATTGGTAGGAACGGTCAAGGAAGCAGCGAGACCGGCTAGAGCATCTACTTCTATATTCTGTAGTCGAGGCACGTGCTCGATGAAGAATCCAACGAAAGTAGACGCCAACTCGATTGTTGCTCTGTAGTAGGGGATGAGATCCTCGTGGCGAACTTCATAATCCCCTCGGACCTGACTAACTATTAGCTTGGAATCGCCGTAAGCTTCTAGATAGTCAACTCCCAGTTGCTTTGCCAGTTGTAGGCCGATTAATAGAGCATTATATTCGGCGACGTTGTTGGTGCATGGTTCCACAGAAGAATACGCACGATATATAACCAGATGATCAGGTGACACGAGCACGACACCTACTCCAGCCACGATATTTCCTTTAGGTCCTGTTCTTGATGCGCCGTTAAAGAACATTCACCAAATGGGGATTTCTTCAGTTGTAGTGTTAGACTCCACTACTTCGTCGGGGATTTCATCGTAGAGTTTGGACAATTTTGGCACTGGATGAGCTGCTAGGAAATCAGCTAATGCTTGGCCTTTTACTACCTTCTGAGGAACGAAGAGCATATCGTATGGAGTCAACAACATTGCCCATGTCGCTAAACAGGAATTGAGAGAGCCCGGTTTAGTCATGAGTATTCTGAGAGGGTTGACTTTAGATATAATGTGGATAGTCTGCCCAGACACATAGTGGCGTGTCTTCTGGATGGCAAATACCAGTGCAAGGCATTCCTTCTCCACCGATGTGTATCTATGCTCGGCACCCACCATTGTGCGGCTGAGGTAGTAGATTGCCTGTTCATGGCCGCCTTCGTTCTTCTGAGCTAATAGGGCACCAATAGAATGGTCCATAGCGCGGACATATAGTAAGAAGGGCTTTCCCATTATTGGAGCTACCAATACTGGAGGGCTTGTAAGGTACGCCTTGATGTCGTCGAATGTGCGTTAACATTGTTCAGTCCAGACAAAAGATACGTCTTTCTTCATGAGCTGAGTGAATGGTTGACACCTTCCAGAGAGGTTAGAAATAAACCGTCTGATGTAGGCTAGCCTTCCTTGTAGTCCGAGGTTTCTTGGAGGATACATGTCGAGGATAGCCTTCACTTTCTCTGGGTCCAGATGTATACCCTTTGAAGTGATGACGAAACCAAGGAACTTGCCGCTGGAGACTCCCAAAAAAGACTTGGTTGGATTCATCTTGAGTTGGTGTGCACGTATTAGTTCGAACACCGTTTTCAAGTCTTGTAGGTGGTTGCCCTTGAGACGACTTTTGACTGCGATATCGTCTACGTAGCACTCTACAGTTTTGTACAAATGATCACAAAAAATTGTGTTCATGGCTCGCTGGTATGTCGTCCCTGCATTCTTCAATCCGAAGGACATCACCGTATAGCAGTATACCCCCAACGGTGTTCAAAAAGATGTGTGCTTCTCGTCGTCGGGGAACATCTTGATCTGGTTGTAGCCTGAGAACCCATCCATGAAGGACATCCGCTCGAAGCCGCAAGTATTGTCGATCATTACGTCAATGATCGGTAGAGAAAACTCGTCTTTCGGGCATGCAGAGTTCAAATCACGGTAGTCGATACAGACTCGAACTTTACCGTTCTTTTTCATGACTGAGACGATGTTGGCAACCCAGTCTGGGTGTTGTTCTTCGCGAATGAATCCACTGGCAATGAGCTTCTTGACTTCATTCTCGATGGCCTCCATAACGTCTGGTCGAAATTGTCGTTGTTGCTGCTTCACTGGCTTAACTTTAGACAAAATATTCAGGCGGTGCATGGTGACTTTAGGGTGCAAGCCTGTCATATCTTCATAGCTCCATGCGAAGACGTCGATGTATTCTCTTATAAGCTGTATAAGAGATTGGCGTTCCTCGCCAGGTAAACTTTTGCTGATGAAGATTGGTTTGAAAGATGATTCATCTCCTAGATTGACTTGGATGACTTCGTCTTCGGTAGGTGGTTTACGTTGTTCGAAGCGCAGCTCCCACCTAGTGTCCATCTTTTGAGCCCATTGTTCGAGCTCGATTGATTGGACGTCGTCTGCAATTTGGTCAATGGAAACCATGTTGACGGACAGAGTTGTCTTGAACATGGCGCCAATGCTGGAGTCTGAGTCCCAGAGGGAGGAATCAGAAGAATGAGAACAATGATCTGCTTCATCATCTGATCTTTTGGGAGTTGTTGGAGGAGTGACATAACCCAAACCAACACCGCTTCGTTGATAGTAGTTCTCGGGTTTGTCGGGAGGAGCAAAGTGTCATATTGGCAACCGTCGTCCTCGACCATAATTTAGCCTCTGGTCGCTTTTGACGTCATATCCCATGTCCTGGATGATATTCTTGGACTGCCAACTATACCGAAAAAGTTGCATTTTCCCAGAGTCATAGTCAGCTTCTGTATTGTGCTTGGAAGAAGTAGAGTCTGGAACGAACTTTCTCTCGCCAATTATACGACCGAAGATGATTAGTTTTTCATCCTTCTTTCTGGCTGGAACGATGAAGTAGAGGATATCTTCAGGATAAACTTTTTTCCGCATGTGAGGCATCGTGACCGGCATGCAGAGGTGTGGTCCTATGCCGTTCTCTAGAGCGTATACCATATCTATGTAGTGGTTTACAGATTGATAGACATCGGAGTAATTCAAAGATAAACCTTTACTAAGGAAATACGCAAGTTCTTCTTCAGGGATAACATCATCCGCTGAAGGTACATTATTATGAGTATTGATATACTCATTGAGAGGATCATCATCTGGAAGAGGAGCCACAGTCTTGGCCGAGTTCATCACGTAGGGTAATTCTTCAGGATTGGGAGGACGGGCATCAGTAGGTTTCTCCCGGGGTGTCTTGCTGAGAGTGATGGTCAATGGTTTGACCTTGTCAGGGTTCTTTTTTTATCCAGATTGTGAGAGGCTTCGGAGTACTTTTTGGAGTAGTACGTCCTTTGACTCGGATAATCAGGGGACCATCATTGGAGGATGGACTTGCTTCAGCTTCATTGTCAGCTTCGTTGCCGTCATCCTTAGGGGGCTGGGATTGGTAAAGTACCGAATCTCCATAGTAAGCTTTGATGCCCTTAAAAGGATCGACATCGACAAACTCCGTCTTCACGACACCGTCGCTGTTGACGTATTTGAAGCACTGGTGAAGTATGGAAGGAACGATCATGTTCTCGTGTATCCATGGACGTCCCAACAAGATGTTGTAGGATACATTGGCATCGATCACATAGCAGGAAACCTCCGTTCGGAGATCACCGATCTGGCATTTGAGACGGATCTTACCCAGCGGATGGCTTCGACCAACATTGAATGCCATAATAGTTGTGTTGGTTGCAGATAACTTGTGCAAAGGGATTTCCAGAATTTGAAACAAACTTCTAGGAATGATGCTGAGGGAGGATCCTGGATTGATGTGCATGCGGTCCACCTTGATCACCCCGATATACCCTGTATAGTACAGGGGTCTATCATGACAATTATTTTTGAGTAGCATGTCCTCCTGTGAAAAGGTGATGTTGGGCACCACTTCATAGTACTGTGGCAGTGGGGACAGGAGATAGGGTCTTCCGCAGGGGCTTTGACTTCAGCGAGGTAAGAGTCGGCATGTAGTAATGCCTCACTTAAAGCCTTCCGCGTTTCTTTGGAGAGTTACAATAGATCGAATAGAGACAACCTGGCAGGTGTATTGGCTAGCTGTGCCAGTATGTCAAAGTTGTAGGGCCGATCCATGTCTTCGAAAACTGGCGCCTTCAGAGATTTGTCAAACCGCGTCTCCTTCTGCTTGGCTTTGTCCGTAGTTGGAGGCTTAGACGGGCCGGCTTCTGAGCTTATGGGGGGCAGCAGGAGCTTGAGAAGGTACTGCTTCTTCTTTTGCGGGATCGTACGTCCGAAAATAAGTCTTCCCCGATCGCGTCTCGCCAGATAGAACCTCGTAGATGGGAGAGGATACCATATGGCATGCCTTATACTTATTGCCCCTTTTTGCTTTAAGAGGTACTACCCCATGCGTCACTTCTTGTACAAGGTCCGGATGGACCCACATGATCTCACCACGTTCAGTCGTGAGCGGGACCAAGGTTGAGTTGCGAGCTGGCGGTAGGTTGACGACTTCCATTATTTCTTTGGGAATCGGGACCATGCCGTCTGGGACTTCTGTGGGAGGAAAGTCACCAAATTGAAGAGAGATCATGTTAGCGGATACGACTTTGTCTTCAGCTTCGAGGTTGATCACTTGGTTGTCGATAAGCTGTTGTATCTTCTTTTTCAGGACGATGCAGTCCTTGGTGGAATGATGCACGTACTGATGATAGAGACACTACTTGGGATCTTTGAGCTGGTTCGCCTCTGCAGGACGTCATGGTGGAGGCAATGTCAGCTTATTACCTTTCGTCAATGTGTGAAAGATGGTAATAACATCGTCTTCCTCAAAGGAGAAGGTCTCCTTAGGCTTGTCAGAGGCGCCTTGAGAATTGGAAGCTCCTTTGGATGTGTCGACCTTCAGGACTTCTTTCCCTTTACCCCCACGAACAGGGATAGTTTAAGGATGCTTGCCCTTGTCTTCGGGTTTGGGTGTTTTCAACCCCAGTAGTTCCAAGTTAGGAACGTCGTTTTCAGCAGCATCAGCGGCCCCAATGAAAGCGGTCCATGTATCATACTTATGTATACCCAGACAAAACTTTACTGTAGGAAGGAAGTTATGTCAACAAGTATCCATGAGTTCTGAGTCTGGTATGCCGAAGGGCATCTTCAGTGCTAGCCGCCTGAAGCGTTCGATGAAGGCGATGACAGACTCAGTCCTCCTTTGCTTGGTCTCGATGAGGGTGGACATACTAACATGCATGCCACTCTCGTAAAACCTATTGAGGAACAACCTCTCCAAGTCTTTAAATGAGTTGATACATCCGTCAGGCAGACTGCAGAACCATTCGAAGGCTACCCCCTGCAAGGTGCTAATAAACAGCTTTGACAAGAACGGAACGTCTCTGGGCAAGTGCAGAGTCTACGTGTTGAAGTACGTCATGTGCTGACGAGGAGAAGTCAACCCATCAAATGAGTTCAGCGTCAGCGGCTTGTAGTTAGGAGGGCAAGTAGCGTTCTCCCACTCAGGAGGATACGGTTGAGATATCCCCATCTTCTAAAGCTCGTCTTTGTGTGAGATGGTGTCGAGACGAGCGACCAGGGAATCAATTGCATCTTGTTGATTGAGCAGGTATTGGGAAACGGCTACTGAACGGTTGTCAGGCGTCGTTGGCGAAGGACCACCCCCAGCATTTGTAAGGTTTAGAGGAGGCACAACGGAATGATACTCATTTTGTAGTGAAGGAGGGTTGTTGCTATGAGCCGGACTAGCATGGGCCGAGATGTTTTGTTGAGGTGGAGGAACAGCCCCAGCAACTTGAACCGCCATGATACTGGTAAGCATATCGGTGATCTTGGCGAATGCTGTTTCAAGACCCTCTAGCCGTTTGCTAGTCTGATTGCTGGTTTCTTCAGGTCTTTCTCCGTCCGCCATGTATGTAGATAACACGCGAGGATGAACAGAGGAAATAGTACAACTGGTACTGATACTGTATGTCTTTGAGTGGACAAGTCCTTCATCTTCAGGTAGAGGAGGTAGATAGTCACCATCGGATTCGGAGGGATCATCGTCCTCTGGAAGGCTACCCACAGTGTGGAGGTCATCCGCTTCAGACTCTGAGGGAATACTACCCCCAGCTTGGGAGTCTTCGTCGTCCATACGAAATCTTGCCTTTGACCGAGTACCCATATAGACTTCTTCAGATGTGACAGCCTGCTGGCCATCTGTTGGTAGGCTTCTTCTTCTTCTTCTCGTGGAACTGAGAGAGAAAGTTGGGTTCGTAGTCCACCGTCTTTGATTGGGGCTTCCGTAAAGGGGACCCCATGAAGCCATGTTGGATGGAACACACAATGGCTTTTTATCGTCAGAGAAGTGCAGCCGTCGAAACACGGACTTTCTCTGAGGCACTCTTGTTGCTTTGGAGCAACAACAGTTGATAACAATACTGGTGCATGGATGTGCATTATGAATTGTTACGTCCTCCCTCGCTTTACGCTTATGATTTATCATGTCGCGCAAGTCAGCGGAAGGGAGTTTTGCCTTACAACCCATGTTGCATGCATCGCTGAGCTTTGCATGCGGGTTCGTAAGGAGAGTTGGCACATCCAGACTTAGTTCATGTGCAGG
>JANAVB010038417.1:851628-934128 GCA_029216955.1 Iris pallida | reverse complement strand
GGGCGGCGAGGCTCGACGACGGCGCCTACCAGTGGTGGCGAACGAGGCGTGGCGGCGGGGTTTCGAGGCAGAGCGGGAAGTCGGAGGGGAAGGCGGTCGAGAGGAAGGGGAGCTCAGGCGGAGGATCGGATCTGGGTATGTGCGGGTCGGCACGGCTGGAGGGCCTGGCCGAATCTGGCGACATGGCGGCGCGCTGCCATCCTCGACACGGTGGGCGAAGCTTGTGGCTCGTCGGCGACCGGAGGTAAGGGTGGTGTTTGTGATTTATTTTTGTGGGTTTTTCTCAGAGGATTTTGGTGGTCTGTGGTGGTGATGACGGTGGCGGTGGCCGGAGTTGGGTGGCTGCGATGGTAGCAGTGGGTTGGGATGGTGGCGACAGCAGCGATGGTGGTATGGGGGTGTTGTCGAAACGGGGTCGGCTGGTGTGGAGGGTGGTGATGATGAGGCTGGTGGTGGTGTTTTATGTCGGCGATTGGGTGAAGGCGGGGTGGTGATGGCTGTTGATGTAGCGGTGGTCGCTGCTGTCGGAGGTGGCCACAGTAGTGGTGGATGGCTGATGGTGGAGATGGCAGTATCAATGGTGGTGGTTGGTTGAGATGATGATGACGACAGGGATGGTTTGGGGGAATGATGACGAAGATGGTGGTGGCGACTTCGTCGGCTGAGCGGCAGGGTTAGGTTTAGGATTAAGTTGCCGTGTCGGGAGTGTCCGACACGACTGGGTAGACGTCCGGGATTGTCGGACGGGACATAATTATGATGTATTTGTATTGGGGAAACTATAGTGGATGGGAGGCACGGACACGATGCACAATGGGGTGGAAATAATTTATGGATGAGTACCTCTCCTTATATAGGAGGTGGGAATTCCAAGTTGGATAAGGACTTGTGATAGTTTAAACCCCGGTGGATAATTCCATCTTTTTATTTAAATTGATTTAGAATTTAAGCAATCAAAATCAAATCGGTCTAGATAAACTTCCTTTAATTTAAAGTAAAATCTTTTCCCAATTTAAATTATCAAAATAATTCAAATATTAAATACAACAAAATTTTTAAATATCTTTTCCATAAATATTAAAATATAGCATTAATTAATTTCGAAAATCAAGAATATTACTTAAATATTAAATCATAAAATAGCTTTTATAATTAACAAAAATATGTTAATAATAAATTCCAAATTTTGCAAAATATTTGGAACACATTTCATATAACCAAAAATTTCCAAATCCCTACTTATTTTTAAACAACGAACAAAATAACTCTTTTATACAAAATAAAAATATTTATCATATTATTTTAAAAACTAAAATTCTTCTATATAAATAAAATCTCTAATAAAAATATTTTACAAAAATATGTACCTCGCACATGTTCGAACTCGACGAGACATATGAAAATGTGAACTCATACGCGACGTCCAATACGACAAATTCGTACGCGACGTCCAATACGACAAATTCGTACGCGACATGTTATACGACTATGCGACGTACAAATACCAAGTAAAAATTTTAAATACTCAATTTATATAAAAAAAAATTTTAAGTAGAAATTTAGGGGGTTTACATCCTACCCAACTTACAAGAATTTCGTCCTCGAAATTTAGGAACAGGTAGGGTAGGTATGGTTGAGGCAATAAAAATTTGATCACGTTAAAAGGCATACAATGAAATCAATTTCAATAATCGAATATTACATTAGCTAGGAAAATGAATTCATGGGAATGATTTGGAAGATATCTCATGACAACTATCAAATTCAATCAACAAAATGTGTACTCAAAATAAGCAAGAATCTCTTCCACCTCGATCTTACGATATATTCAAAATCTAACTTGTTTTTGATATTGCCATAACTCTCGGCATAATCACTGAGGCCTTTCTATATTCAATCTTCAAAATTCAACTTGTGTTTTTGATATTGTCATAACCATCGATATATTCATCAATGTCTTTTCGCATTCAACCTTTCGTCTATTATTCTTCACAAAATTTTATAATCCACCTTTTTTTTTTGAAATCTATTTTTTTTCTCTTTAGTTACCTCCAAAGTTTACTCACAAAATCCTGAATTCCCCCTATATTTATATATCGAATCCGCTATCCGAACGATTGAAATTAGATAAGTCCAAAAATAAATTTAAATTTTACTTCTCTCCATCATATCTATATATACATAGATATTTTCTCCAAATAGATTTCGACATTCATACTCTCCTCAAAATAGATATTCAATAAATCTCTATCCTTCTTTTCCAACATAAATATACTCATTTCCTCAAGCTTTAATTTTCTTGAAATTCAAATTTCAAAATCTTTAATTAAGATTGTTGAAGTAAAAGTCAAACTCTTCTAGAAAATTTAGATTTATTTATCAACATAAAGAAAAATTTATCCCTTATGCACCAAACATAAACTTTATTTCAACTTTTGATTAATCTCAAACCTTTTGGCACTCGCAAATATACTATCATTTGATCTTTCCAAAACATAATATCACACCTCTTAATCAAATAGCACATTTAACTAATGTCTCATAATCATGTATCATTTTACTTGATTAAGCCACTAATCTCCTTTATGATGCCTTCCAATCTAGCCCTTGTCTAACTAAAGGGTGTCATGATCAAATCTTTATCTTAAGCCCAAGGAATCACAAGAGCAAGGTTGCATGAATAATAGCAGAGCAAAGTAAATTTTTTGAAGAGAAAATCAAAATGATTTAGAAAGTATTGGTTAGGCTCAATGGTCGTGATAGGGTTTGGATAATAAATACTAATTTCTGCACGAAAATAAAATTTATGGGCCTAAGCAATTTAAGATAATGCACAAAAATAAAAGGCACGGATTAACAATAAGCACAGGCTAAGCATTTAAGGGATTAAGTAGAACACAATCACATATCGGGTTGAAGGAATTGAGTCGAGATCCATGGTCTATAAATATATCGGTATCATGGTAAATGTTACAGTTAGCTTATTCGACCCGAAAGTCGTATCAAGAAATTAGAGTACAAGAAGACGCGTTTTAGTGGGACATGATATACCTGCATGAAGGTGGGCTCGTCTAGGTCTTGCATATGGAATTTGTTGGATGGAAAAGTCTAGTGTTGTGCTCCAAATATCAAAGTCACGGTAAATAATACCAAAGGATTTAAAATAGAAAGTGGGAGTTCATGAGATAATGATTATCGCACAAAATAAATGGCCAAGTTAAGGCATGAAATAAAGATAATTCAGATTCTAGTAGATCAAGGTAAAATAAGTTAGGAATACAGTTTCTAGAGATGTGATAGCGATTTGATGGGGTAGGATCAAGGAGCAATCCAATTATTTCTCAAGTTTCAAAGGGTTAGATAGTCACGATAAAATCTAGATTTGAGGGAATGTCGAGTGAGTCAAGATTGAAATATAACCACATGATCTTGGAGATGACTAACTATATTTGAGTATATACAACTATCATGGTCATAAGTGATATGGCAATTAATGTGGACTACTTCTATCTCATAGGGTGACCTTACTTGCTTCTTGGTCCTCTGCCAATATGATCTAATCTAAAATTTCAAGTTCTTCGAAAGTTTCTCAATAAAATTCTCCAAGATACTCCACCAAAATTTTCAATCATTTTAGGCTGTCGACTTTAATCAAAATTTTTAAATCTCTAGTCAATCTCGGAGCAACTCTTGTATATCGCAAGTCGAATATATATATATATATATATATATATATATATATATATATATATATATATATATATATATATATATTCCAAACTATCATGGTCATAAGTGATATGGCAATTAATGTGGACTACTTCTATCTCATAGGGTGACCTTACTTGCTTCTTGGTCCTCTACCAATATGATCTAATCTAAAATTTCAAGTTCCTCGAAAGTTTCTCAATAAAATTCTCCAAGATACTCCACCAAAATTTTCAATCATTTTAGGCTGTCGATTTTAATCAAAATTTTTAAATCTCTAGTCAATCTCGGAGCAACCCTTGTATATCGCAAGTCGAATATATATATATATATATATATATATATATATATATATATATATATATATATATATATATATATATATATATATATATATATATATATATATAATATTTTCCAATCTTAAACTCAATATTTAAAATATATATATATATATATATATATATATATATATATATATATATATATATATATATATATATATATATATATATATATATATATATATATATTAAAAAAAAATATATATATATATATATATATATATATATTTTTTTTTTTAATATATATATATATATATATATATATATATATATATATATATATATATATATATATATATATATATATAAAAATATTTTCCAATCTTAAACTCAATATTTAAATAAATTTATCAGTCGAAATTCATACAAGAATGGAACATTTAAATAACTTCCGAATTAAATGCTATATCCTTCAAATGTGTATATCTAGCTTACAATAAGTCACAACTACTCTTCAATTTTTTTTTCACCAATTTAAATATCCATAATCAAGGCCTTAAACTCGAAATCTAAATAACTTTATAAATCATAGATCATATGACGTAATTTAAAAAATATTTTACCAAAATTTATCAATCATCCTCAAATTTTGGCCAATCGTAAATCATACTTCCATATTTAAAATTTTATGATCCTTTTCAATTCAAATTTATATCCCTCCAAAAGATGTATAGCTATAACTCAATAAATCATAAATGTTCAAAGACCTTCAAAGACGCAAAACCAAATCAATTTGTTTTCTCGATCTAGCTATCTTCTTGTGTATACCACCTTGTAATATCAGTATAAAATTTCCAACTATCTTTTGAAAGTGGAATTGTGCTACTACCCAACTTGGAATTAACTAAGACTTAAGATCATATTTCTAGGAAAATAAATGCCTTTATAACTCAAAAATCTCAATGCATATTAATTGTCAATGTAACCTTCTAGCCATGTGTTTGATCTATGAGCATATACTAGTGTAGTCATCTTACTGAGCACGAAACTAAGGATTTACGGTAGATGGAGTCAAGCAAGATGCAAGTCAAGGAGGTTGAACGAGAGTTCAAAATTTGAAGTCAAGAAAGGATGTCAAGTAGGTGGATGAGATTCTAGACTCTAATCCTATATTGCAGGCCCGTTTGGTACAGTCATGTAACCGAAACGGCAAACTTGACCTGCATGGGCCACCACAAAAATATGTAACACCCCAGTCCCAAAATAGTAGGACTAAAAACGTATCATGCCAGCTGTATACTTACGAGTAAATATACAGCTCGTATGTATACATAAGCTGTAAATGTAGAAAGCCAAGACACTAAATCTCATCCACGAAGATAAATAATGATATAAAAGCAACTTTGAGTTTGTCATGTACACAATAGTTGGGCGGAGACAAATCCACTACCAACTAAATTAAATATGGAAAAATATACAAGGAAAGAATTGAGCAAGCGAGAGCAAGTGACGAGTCCAAGAACAATCATCACGAAGGAAGGAATGGCCTTAGCTAGAGCACCTGCAAGAATCACGAAAACACACACCTGGAGAGATCACCAGGTCCTCAGAGGGACGTAATAAGACACATAATATCATGCCATAAACTGAATAGTAAGAGCTCAATAGAGAATATACATGAGTAAAGGTTCCTAACCATTCTACGTGGAATGCACTTTAGAAGACAACGTTCTACGCAGGAGCTTAGGTATTCAGCATAGATGGAGAGAGAGTGGTAGTAGGTAGCACTCATAAGAGACACTATCGACCATGGGCAGAAAGTAGCTCTCATACGAGAACTATCGGCCCCATGGCAGTAAGTAGCGCTCATAAGTGACACTATCGGCCCAAATCTATGTGTGTACTGAACATATAGCCCCTACGCTAATAACTGTCTCCTCCCTCTCTATGATACTATACATGTGTCGACTCCACGACACTGTTTGATCCTTAATAACTGCCATGTCTTCTACACAATCTATTAGCAGTTATATCCTAACGCACGGCCTGTACGCACCAATGATCAGTCAACACGCAAGTCCGTATCTATATGCGACTCACAACTCACACACAACCCGTGGCACATCGTGACAGTTTATGAGATGCTCTAAACATATGGTAGTCACTTAACTCTAAGCCAATTGCATAAAGTATAATAATTTGCATCTATATATAGTTTTGAAAGAACAACATTTTATTTGCTAAAAATAAGAAAAAATATGCATGATATTGAGCAAGAATTTAAACAGTAAAGGCAAGGTGTCTTGCCTGGTGCGACGCCTGGTGTGAGGTGATGGTATGACAAGTTCCGATTTTTCGATTGCCATGGTCATTGCATACGGGTTCGAATTTCATGAGAACATAGGAAAGCGAGATTAGTCATGGTCAAGGATACTCTAATTTAAAAAAAGATTTATTTAGGAATTTTATTACTTTACATAAAGTATATATATCTTAAAAACTACTACAAAATATTTTATAACATATTTCACAATCATAATAGAGAATTGGTTTGGTAAAAAGGATTTTCTTAATATATGTATATATGTGGAAAAATATTTATAACCTTTTTAGAAATTATTTGTTGAAGTCATAACATATAAAAATACTCATACATATACGTTTTAGCTACACATCCAAATTATCTGTAGAGCCCACAATAATTTATCCCAAAATTATAATTCAAGTTCCTATGAAAACATGTTTAAGGAGTATTTGGTAAAAAGTCCCAAATCAGTTTTCGAAATATGGCCTAGAATATATTATAATCGGCAGTACAAAAATGTGTCTATAATTCTTTTAATAAATCCAAATATATTTTGTTGCCCAAAGCGGTAGCGAACCCAAAACTCAATTAGCCGTATTATAAAATAGATTATTGAAAAAAATAGTAATTTAAAATTTCATATATCTCTATTATTCAAATAATCCTATCTACAGTACACTAGTAAAAATAAAATAACAAATATACATTATAATATAATCATAATAACAGTAATATATAATAATAATAATAATAATAATAATAATAATAATAATAATAATAATAATAATAATAATAATAATAATACTCTTAAAACCTTATCCCCAATTTTTTCCATACAGTAAGAGAGAGGGAGAGAGAGAGAGAGAGAGAGAGAGGAGAGAGAGAGAGAGGTGGGAAAAGAGAGAAAGGGGGAAAGAGCGGGGGATTACTGGGGCGGTCGTCGGCGGGAGAGACCCGCGCACGACGGAGCACGGGACGGGGCGCTGCTCGGCTGCGGCGGTTGCGCTCGCCGTCGTGCGTTCTCCAGCGCGGTCGGCGTTCACGACGACGAGATCGGCGTGGGCGGAGGAGCTGGATGAGGGCGCGGCGACCGGTCTTCCATCGGCGGGCGGCGATCACGGCGAGTTGGGTCGGCGATTCTCAGGCGGGCTGAGGCCCGCCTTGGCTGGCGCACTCGGCGCTCGGGGTTCTTTGGTGGAGTGGCTCACTGGTGGAACTCCGGCGCGGGGCGGCGAGGCTCGACGGCGGCGCCTACCAGTGGTGGCGAACGAGCGTGGCGGCGGGGTTTCGAGGCGGAGCGGGAAGTTGGAGGGTAAGGCGGTCGAGAGGAAGGGGCGCTCAGGCGGAGGATCGGATCTGGGTATGTGCGGGTCGGCACGGCTGGAGGGCCTGGCCGAATCTGGCGACGCGGCGGCACGCTGCCATCCTCGACACGGCGGGCGAAGCTTGTGGCTCGTCGGCGACCGGAGGTAAGGGTGGTGTTTGTGAATTATTTTTGTGGGTTTTTCTCAGGGGATTTTGGTGGTCTGTGGTGGTGATGACGGTGGCGGTGGCCGGAGTTGGGTGGCTGCGATGGTAGCATTGGGTTGGGATGGTGGCGACAGCGGCGATGGTGGTATGGGGGTGCTGTCAGAACGGGGTCGGCTGGGTGGAGGGTGGTGATGATGAGGCTGGTGGTAGTGTTTTCTGTCGGGGATTGGGTGAAGGCGGGGTGGTGATGGCTGTTGACGTAGCGGTGGTCGCTGCTGTTGGAGGTGGCCACAGCTGTGGAGGATGGCTGATGGTGGAGATGGCAGTATCAATGGTGGTGGTTGGTTGAGATGATGATGACGACATGGATGGTTTGGGGGAATGATGACGAAGATGGTGGTGGCGACTTCGTCGGCTGAGCGGCAGGGTTAGGTTTAGGATTGAGTTGCCGTGTCGGAAGTGTCCGACACGACTGGGTGGACGTCCGGGATTGTCGGACGGGACATAATTATGATGTATTTGTATTGGAGAAACTATAGTGGATGGGAGGCACGGACACGATGCACAATGGGATGGAAATAATTTATTGATGAGTACCTCTCCTTATATAAGATGTGGGAATTCCAAGTTGGATAAGGACTTGTGATAGTTTAAACCTCGATGGATAATTCCATCTTTTTATTTAAATTGATTTAGAATTTAAGCAATCAAAATCAAATCGGTCTAGATAAACTTCCTTTAATTTAAAGTAAAATCTTTTCCCAATTTAAATTATCAAAACAATTCAAATATTAAATACAACAAAAATTTTAGATATCTTTTCCATAAATATTAAAATATAGCATTAATTAATTTCGAAAATCAAGAATATTACTTAAATATTAAATCATAAAATAGCTTTTATAATTAACAAAAAGATGTTAATAATAAATTCCAAATTTCGCAAAATATTTGGAACACATTTCATATAACCCAAAATTTCTAAATCCCTACTTATTTTTAAACAACGAACAAAATAACTCTTTTATACAAAATAAAAATATTTATCATATTATTTTGAAAACTAAAATTCTTCTATATAAATAAAATCTCTAATAAAAATGTTTTACAAAAATATGTACCTCGCACATGTTCGCACTCGACGAGACATACGAAAATGTGAACTCATACGCGACGTCCAATACGACAAATTCGTACGCGATGTCCAATACGACAAATTCGTACGCGACGTGTAATACGACTATGCGACGTACAAATACCAAGTAAAAATTTTAAATACTCAATTTATATAAAAAATTTAAAGTAGAAATTTAGGGGGTTTACAATACCCATATATATACCCCCCCAAATGGCCTATAGGCGTGTGGGTTTCAGTGAGATTTTGGTGAGTTAGAATGCAAGTTATGGGTTAGCTATTGAGATAAGTTAGAAGATAGTGGGATAGTGAGTTAGAGGGTAGAGTTGGATGGTGTTAGATAAGTTAGTGAGTGAGTTCTAGTTAGAGTTAGTTAGATTAGTCAAGGGTTAGAGTTAGATTTATGTGGTATCCCTTAGATACCAAATTGGTATCTTATGAATCTCCATTACCTTAAGGTAATATGATTTTACCTTTTTTGACTTTTAGATATCAAGATACCATGATACGGTATCGAGATTCTAGGAGAGGGTTGAAATACCATATTAGAGAGTGGAAAAATACTTAGAATGAGGGTAGGAAGGTCTAGAGTCGAAGTTAGAGGCGAAGGATCGAATTTACCTTATAAAGGGTAAACGGGGCATGTTAGGATAATACTCATTTCATAACATATGGGTTTAATACCTTAAGATATAGTTGTAATTAGGATTTTATGGTTGGTAATGGTTAGGAATAGTGGACTTAGACTAGTTTTGACCATGGTTGACCATGGTTGACTATTTTTGACCAAAAGTCAACCGAAACTCAACCGTAGCCTAAAATTGACTAGAACTTGACCAGTTGACCCAAAGTCAACTGTTAGTCAACGTTAGTCAAGTTTGACCTAGAGTTGACCTAGAGTTGACCCAGGGTTGACCAGAGTTGACCAGTTGACCAAAAGTCAACTGTAAGTCAACCTTTGACTTAAATCGACCTAGTTTAACTTTGTTTGACTTGCATTGACCTAGTTCGACTTTATTAGGCCTAATATGACTTAGATTGACTCTGTATGATCTAGTTTGACTTTGTTTGACCTAGTTTGACTTATTTTGACGTGTCTTGACCTAGTTGACTCAGTATGACTTGATTTTACTTCCAAACCATTATATTGATACAGTATTCCATCTATAGGTCCTTGAGGCACTGTTCTTGGCCTCGGTCGACTTATCCATTACATCACAGGCGAGTACATTCTCTGATAACTTTTCCAATTTACGATAATTGTTATAATTCATGTAATTAGTGTAGATATGCTTGTTCTTGACACATTGGTCACACAGATTGGTATTCATGGATCCTGACATGAGATGTTATTTCTGGTTATCTTGGTATGTGCAAGCCCCCTTGTAGTTTTTGTGCAGTATATGGACACCGATTCTCGAGGAGACTTGCTCCCTTCTTGCAGAATCCCGTGTCGTAAAGTGTCTTGCTTGGATCCACTCTACCAGTCGGGGGCGGAGAGTATTAGTGTAGATATGTGGTCAATGCCTATTGTGCACCTAATGTGCATTGATTGATTGTGAGTATTGATTATATACCCCACGTATGATTAGCCAGGCCTGTTACTATTGTGCAAGTTCCCAAGCTGCGGCCACATATTGTAGCTAGTACTCACACACCTAGATAGATGATTCTTGATTCTTGTACATGTCATGATCAGTTTTACTTACCTTGTTCTAGTTCTAGATTTACAGCTTACCATGCCATGATACTCACATGTACATCCCATAATTTCTTGTATATACTCTCTATTTACAGTCTTATAGCTTTTGTCATATCTTGTGAACTGTTGTTAGTTGATTGTGCTCGTTCCATCCTGATGTTGACAAAATATTACAGATGCTGATGAGGAGGAATACTGTACCTACTACGGTCCGGATGACGTAGTAGGCATAGACTTGGAGACATTGGTTCAACAGGGCTTAGCTCCGCCTGACGAGACTTTACCTATTACTTAGTTAGAGTTGTATTGGACTGGACTTTGTCTCCAGCTTACCACTTATGATATTATATTTTGGGATTGTATAACCATATTACTTTGTGACTCTCTTTTTCTCTGTTGAGCTGGATATTGCACTTTGTGGTTTATATCTATCTAGTTTTCGTGCCATGATTCTTCCTTCTAGATTGTGATTGAGTTTATCAGTATTTCATATTATATTCCTTCGTGCGGAAATGACAGGTTATTATATACTGTTTGTTAGCTAGCAGACCTACAGCATTCTACGCCATTTTTTTACGGTGTAGGCTAGACGCTGTTACGCACTTGTGCCCCTACCTAGGGTGTGGGTCATGACAAGCCCCCTTTTTATAGTCGTTTTTTGAGCTGGAATGATGTTATGCGCCCACATGAGGAAACATGCTGGTTTTTATGTGGGCGCATAGTCCTGCTTTGGGCGCATAGGATGTAGGCGCATATAGGCTACGAGATCATGGGTTGGTCGTGGTGTTGACGTGGCCGCATGCTTCGGTGCACGATTGCTCGTAGAGACTGACGTGGCCGTATGCTTCGGTGCACGTTTTGATCATGGCTTTGACTGAGTCAGGCTTGGGCGCATAGCCATGTCTCAGGCTATGTACCCTCCTTTCGGGGAAGCTAATCTTGGGCGCATGGAGCTTCACTGGCTGGGCGCATGGAGCTTCACTGGCTTTGGGCGCATGGGACTTCATTGCTAAAAAATTTTCATTCTTCTACAGGGTCAACGCCATTCACCAATTTCTTAGCGAAGCAATTTGCATGGACAGTTCAACACTAGTTTCCATTTCCAGACTCACTGTGTAGAGGTGGTAGAGTTGTGGATGGGTTATGTTCCTGGTGCATTTTCCTTGTTAAGAGTTTTTAGACTTACCGTGTCCATATTTAATACTCAATGTGTTATCCTTCAATTATATATATATATATATATATATATATATATATATATGTATATATATATATATATATATATATATATATATATATATAAAGGAAGCTGCGATGGAGACAACACAATCCGCTAGAGGGATACAGAGTCGAGATAGGAGCGACACACCAATGAGAACTTGGGCAAAACCAGTTTCCTGGGCGGAGATTTGTAGACCGACGCCGGTACAGGAGGAAGTGGACCTACAATACGTCGAACCGAGTGTCATTAATAGAGTCAGGGTTGCCGAGATTACTGCAGATGATATCCAGGAAACAACTGAATATTGGAGAAACATGCTGGTACTATACGTTATGGGCAATAGGCCGTTCTACGGCCAACTCCGAGCGTATGCGGCAAGAGTTTGGAAACCTAAAGGAGAGATGGAGTTATTCTCACGTGAGAATAGTTTCTACTTCATCAAATTTGCACTTCTGGAAGACCTGGAACGTATTCTCGAAGGTGGCCCGTGGACTTTCGATGGCAGACTGGTGGTCCTGAAGAGGTGTTATCTTGAATTAAATTTTGAAAAAGACAGATTATCGAAGGTCCCAATATGGATTAGATTCCCGTGGCTCTCACCATAACTTTGGAGCGTCCCGTCCATTATGAAACTTGCAAGCTTGGTTGGGGTTCCTATACGCACGGATATTCCGACTGCAAGAAGGCAGCGACTGTCTTATGCTAGGATATTCGTCGAAATATCGTCAACTGACGAACTACCACGGAAAGTTGATCTGATTCTTCCGAATGGCGAATGGCTTTCTCAGGAGGTGGATTATGAATGGGTGCCCCCGTCGTGCTCTCTTTGTAAGTGCTTCGGGCACACCAAGGTGCAGTGCAGAGGCATCCATGAGGAAAGCGAGGACGGTGTTGCCTAGCCGGAACAACAGGTTAACATCGATCAACAAAGAGATTTCCAGGAAACGTCCCTCAACCCGTTGGCCTCAAGTATGGACGTTAGCCAAGAAGTTGGTGATGAGCCCATGGCTACTGAACAAAATAGGGTGCCTGCAGATATGATTGATGAAGGAGAAGCTAGTTTAAGAGCTTCAGTGCTTGGCAAAAGACACGAAATGGATCTTCCAGCCAACACGGAGGAGGGAAGCAATCTGGCTATGGTGCTGGTTGGAGAGAATATTGTAAGGGGGCTATCAGGACAGTGTCAACTGGATGGGGAAGATGGAGTTACAACTAGAGCGGCCAAGCGAGCATCTATCCAAGGAGGCATTAATGTCAGAGATGGGATGGCTTCGGACCAACAAGACAGGAGGGAAGCCGATCAAGACCTGACCAAAGAAAACCCGAGGTGGACACAATTAGTGAGCATCCATTCAAGCAGCTAACGGTATAGGTGCAGATGAAGGGCTAAACATAAGTGGTGTGGTGAACGCAGCTTCTAGTCGTCCGGAGGAGCGCGTGAAGAATCGAAAGGACACACCCCCCTTTCTGAATTAATGTCTCTCATTACTTGGAACGGTCGGGGGGTGAACTCGATCGGTAGATGGAGGGAGGTACAGACTTTGATTAGTGCGCACAAGTGTTCGCTAGTGGGTATCCTGGAGAGTAAGATCAAAGATGTAGAGAGAATTGTCAAGAGGACTCCGGCATATTGGTCGTCCACCTATAATAGGGAGCTATGTGACTCGGCCCGCATTTGGCTTATGTGGGATACACGAGCATGGTCTGGCCAGGTAAGTTTCATGTCTGAACAATTAATCCTCATGGATTTCACTAACTCAGGGGGATTCCAGATGCAGTTTGGTGCGGTCTACGGCCATAACGACCGTAGAAAACGCTTTCAACTCTGGAAGGATATTATACATGTGGCTATCCAAAACGGAGGACAGGTTCCTTTGTTGATTAGCGAGGATTTCAATGCTATGATGGCTGAGGAAGAGAAGAGTGGTGGTCGACCGGTCCCGGATTTCATTCTTGCTGACTTTCGCGATTGTCTACTCGCCTCTGGCCTTTCCTGCTTGGAGAATAATGGTTTCACTTGGACCTGGAGTAATAGCTCTTCGTCTAACCGCGTTGTTTGTCTACTCGACAGAGCCATATGCAATAGTAATTGGTTGGAGCTGTTCCCTGCGAGCAAGGCGGAGATCTTGCCTTGTGGCACCAGCGATTATTCTCCAATCCTGATCCGGTTGATCAATACAGTGCCTCCAAGTCGACGGCCTTTCAGATTCAACAATGCTTGGCCATTCCTCGTTGGATACCAGGAGGCAACCGTGCCTGGTTTAGCTTTATCAGTTGAGGGCAACCCCCAATTCCGCCTTACGAGGAAACTTAAACTCGTCAAACACTCTCTAAAAGGTTGGAACCGATCTCGTCGTCGGGAAGAGCTCCATATTCAGGCGGCCGCTCTCCTGGAGGTTCAAAAGAAGGTGCAGCAAGACCCGAACAACACTACTTTAATTGAAGAAGAGCTATGACTGTAAGAGACAGTGCGGCGCCTCCGATTCCTTGAGGAGATTCAATTGCAGCAAAGAGCCAAATGCAGCTGGCTCAAAGACGGCGATCGAGGGTCCAAATTCTTCCATGCTATGGTCCGGTCCCGCAGCCACCGCAATAATTTTGGATCGCTCATGGATGCCATGGGTAGGGTCATCTCAACGGACAGTGAGATTCAGGAAGAAGCCATCTCTTTCTATACTTCTCTATACAACCAATCTGGTTACTTATCTGAATTTCCGCCTATCATATGCAAAAGATTAGTAACTAATGAAGGCAATAACAGGATCAGTAAAGGAGTCTCCATGGAGGAGGTGGAACATATAGTGAAGGAGGCAGACCCCAATAAGGCGCCTGGGCCAGACGGGTTCAACTCGGCCTTCTACAAAACCCATTGGGATCAGCTGGAAGATCTTGTTCTGCAGGTCATCCAGGACTTCTTCAGCACGGGCAAGCTTCTGAAAGAAGTTAACCACATATTTCTTACACTAATTTCGAAAAAGGAGGGAGCGTCGTCTCTGAGTGATTTCCGCCCGATTGCCTGTTGCAACTTTATTTATAAAATAATCTCTCATCTTATGTGTATCAGGATGCAGAATATTATGAAGGAACTGATATCCACCAACCAGGCAGCGTTCATGAAAGGCAGATCGATTGTGAAGAATTATCTTCTGGCGCACGAACTAGTTCGGGATTTTAATAAAGCCGGAGGTCGCAAAGGGTGCATTAAGCTGGATCTCCGCAAAGCATATGATATAGTCAATCGCGATTTTGTCTGTGCTATTCTCCGAAGCATGGGGTTCGAGGAGTGGTGGGTAGATCGGATACATGAGTGTATCTCTACGCCCACGTTCTCTATTCTTATACAGGGACAGCCTTATGGATACTTCGAAAGCAATAGGGGTCTGCGGCAGGGGGACCCGCTTTCTTCCTACTTATTTTCCATAGTTATGGAGTACTATACTTGTATGATGGATATTGCAGTATATAGAAAGCAGCTTTCCCCTCTTTTTCGGCAGGTTGACCCCATCGTCTATCATCTCATATATGCTGATGATCTATTAGTCTTTCTAGAGCCGTCCGGGGGGAGTATTGCCACCCTCAATAAGATTCTGGAGATGTTTGAGCTTCTGTCAGGGCTTCAACTCAACAGGGACAAGAGCCAGGTTTACTTCAACAAAGACTGTCAGGGAAAGGAAGTGTGGTCTTCCTTACTTCAAATCGAGCAAGGCCTGCTACCAGTCAGGTACCTCGGCCTCCCGCTTTCGATTAATTATGCTAGAGACGCAGATTGTGAAGGATTGGTTCAATATGTTTAGTCCAGACTTGAGGGGTGGCAAGCCCAGTTATTATCCTTCGGTGGCCGAATTGAACTTGTTCGTTCGGTTATTTTTGCCATTGTCAATTATTGGTTGCAGGCCATCCACATTCCAGATAAGACTGTTCAGAAAATTGAACGCCTCTGCGCAAATTTTGTGTGGAAGGGAGGATACCACTCGATTGCATGGAACAAATTATGCCGTCCTAAGAAGGAGGGTGGCATTGGTCTCCGCTCTTTGAAAGTTCTCAGGGAAGTTGCTCTTCATAAACTAGTTTGGAAATTCCTCGAGGGCAAATCCTTATGGTCGAGATGTACGTACAGTAGGTATGTGCGCACAGGTAATTTCTGGACTCTTAATATAGACAATAATGCTTCGGTGACATTCAAAAATATGCTGCGGATTCGGCATGCTATGAAACCCTATCTCACCAGAGTCATTCATAATGGGCGGTCGACTAATTTGTGGTTTGACCCTTGGCTACAACATCAGTCCCTTGTCGACAGATTCGGATGGCCTCTTTATGAATTGTATGGGCGGTCGGAAGAGGTCGCAGTGATAATAAAGGATGGTGAATGGGCGCTGAATTCCAGAGCATTCGGGCATTGGTTAGCTGAGGACATTGGCAGCGCGGTAATCTCGCGTGAAGAGGGACCAGACCATTGGTTCTGGGATAAATCAGCGGATGGCAGGTTCTCCTTTAAATTAGCTTATGAGAACTTGAGGCCGCGGGGCCAGGAGCTGGAGTGGACGGATGTTGTATGGACCAAAGGCGCAGCAGTGAAATGGCAGCTTTGTACTTATAAAGCGGCCATGGATCGGCTCTTGACCAAGGAGAGGCTACACAAATTTGGAATTTCCATTCCTGACCTCGATTGTGTCCTTTGCGGAGAAGGTCCAGAAACCAGGGATCATCTCTACTTTCGTTGTCAATGGTCAGGGGGCATTTGGAAGAACTGCCAAGCTAGAATCAGACTGCCCTATTCACAAGTCAATGGGTTTCACGAAGTGTTACTGGAGATGGCCTCGCTGAAGAATCATGGGCTCAGCACATACAATAAAGCCAGACTCAGGCTTCTTTCGGCTGTCTGGCACGTCTGGAGGGAGCGTAACAGGAGAGTTTTTGAGGGTGTGTCTTCTTCTATACATTCTGTTTTGGCTGGTATAGAATGTGACTTAAAGTGCGTGTAATTTGCTGTCAAGAAGCGACTGAGAAGGTCGAGGAGTTGATGTAACATTATTTTTTGTCCCTAATAAAGTACCCTTTCTTCAAATATATATATATATATATATATATATATATATATATATATATATATATATATATATATATATATATATATATTTTGCAGTTGCGACTCTCGGAACCACCTAGCTACGCCCCCTGCAGGTAGGATGCAGGTTTCAGCCATGCAAACTTCGTCATTTGTTGAGTGTAAGGTTGGGCACATCTTGGCCATCCGTAGACATTTACAATAGGATTTACATGTTCTCTACTTTCTAAAAAGGCCGGATATGCGAGAATATATGAAACTAACAGTCGGCTAATTAAGAAAAGTATAAAGGTTGAATGTGAAATGTAATAAACAAGCCTAGAAGGGGGGTTGAGTGGGGTTGGAGCTGAATTAATGACCAACAAGGACAGATTAAATTAGCCTAACTAAATCTAAGCAAAATTATATCTAAATGGCCAACTAAATAAGAGAATCATGTTATAAAACCCTTACCTATTCACCCATTATGTCATGAGTTACACATGACCCTTAGGATCATGTAACTCATGACCCTTGGGTTATGTAACTCATGACCCTTGGGTTGTCCCTTATACCTATATATATGGCCCTTGCCATATGATGAAATAAGAATAAGAAATATACTATTCTACAATTCTAGTTTCCCTTCAAACACGTTATCAGCACGATTGCTGAAGCAAGGAGAATCGACGTTCAGATCTCGACGTCATCCTTCTTTTTCCCTAGTCGATCCGACCAGAGGCTGTAAGTCTCCTTGCCTATAGTTTGATCATTGGATGAAACATCCATTTTGCTTTGGTTCGTAGAGCTCGTTGAAGATAGTTTCTTCAATCAAAGCACGAGCATCAAATAAAGTTAGGATAAAAGATACTAAAACCCATGTTGCACAGACATGTAAAATGTTGTCCAAACATCTAAATTAGATGGCAGGTTTGATTAGATTAGTGGATGACAATTCTACTTCTGAATTCAGAAGTCTAATTAGCATATATGTGTTATTGTTTTAAGCAACTTCAGATTCATTACATATATTTTTTTTTAACCTAAGACAGGTTCATTACATATTATATCTGTTAATGAATTTCTATATCTCAAGGCTAATACTTTCTGTCACTTGAGAAGTAAACTTGCTACTGTGCCTCACATAACGTTCTGTCACCATATTAAAATATTGCTAAATATTTTCTTGCTTACTTACTGTTAAAAAGTAAGTTAGTGCAATTTAGCATCAATCATTTTTTTTTTCTGTTAATAACTAGTCTCGTAAACTAAGTTGACATTTGCTGATTGACTGTTAACAATACAGTTGCGCATTATTGTGCAACCATTTATTAATGTTGTTGTTATATTCAACATATTGCTACTCTACATATTGATATTCTTTATCAGTTGGAAAATTGACACATTAGACAATATTATTGTGTTAGTACAATTTTTTTTGTCAATATTAGTTGAGTAGTCTCTTTTACTCAATATTTAAATTTTTTTTTGTCAATTTTTTAATTTATGAATGTTTTTCACATGATAGATAAAATGGCCAAAATAGCGAGTGTCGATTTCGAAGTACTAGATGCTGCTGGAAAAAAATATTTGAGCTGGCACGTGGACCTGAAGTTCCACTTACGTGCCCAGGGCTTATTAGCCACAATTTTAACTCCTCTTCCATCGGCTCCGGCCACTGGTACGGAAAATACAGCAGACACTGCTGTGGTTGTTTCTACAGTGAACGTCTCTGATATAGATAAGGCGAAAACCATTATCTACATCAGGAGACACATTGATCGGACCCTGAAGGCCGAATACCTCACTGTAGAAGACCCAAAGGAATTGTGGACTGCACTGGAGGACCGCTATAAACATCAAAAAGATGTAATCCTCCCACGTGCAAGGTATGAGTGGGAAAACCTTCGACTTCAGGACTTTAAGTCCGTAGCTGAGTACAACTCAGCTCTCCATAATATCACCTCACGCCTGAAGTTGTGTGGTGAAGAAGTCTCGGAGTATCGCATGTTGGAAAAAACATATACATCCTTCCACGAGAAGGACGCAATCCTCATGCAACAGTACCGTGAACGAAAGTTCACAAAGTACTCTGAATTGCACTCCACCCTGATGATGGTAGAGCAAAACAGAGAACTTCTCTTGGCCACTCATAACCTACGCCCTGCAGGCTCAGCTCCTCTCCCAGAAGCTCATTTTTCTTCCAAGAAGCAGAAGAAAAATAAGGACAGATCTAACATGGGGAATACCCAGAAGAGGCCGGCCAGAAGTCCACCCAAGAACAACTTTCATCCCCAGAGCAGCAAAAGTGGGGCAAAGAAGAAGTGGAAGAAGACCACAGAACTGATGTCCATTCCCAAGAAAAATTGGGAGGACAAATGCCACAAATGTGGCATGACTGGACACTGGTCCAGAAACTGTCGCACCCCACGACATCTACAAGATCTGTATCAAGCGAGCCAGAAGTCTCAAATTGAAACAAATCTGGTAGAAAAGCAGCCGTCTACTCAGTTCTCGGCGGAAGACTTCGAGAACGACGACCTACTCGACTAGAGCCATTATCTTATTTCCTGCTTTTAAAAAAAAAAACTTGTTGCCGCATTTTCATATTATGCTTCTCTTTTAAATTTCTTGAAAAATGATATTTATTATTACATTTGACAAAGAAAATTTTACGAAGTCTCTCCGAATAGGCTCACCTATTTGTGTATGATGTCAGAAAGAACTTGGGACTTGGTTCTTAAGAGGTCCCCGGTGACCCTCCTCCCTTATTTTCCCGCCTGGTCATATTCACGTAGAGCTACCGAAAGGGGATGACCGAATATTTTTTTTTCTCAAATTGTATTTATAAATTATGCATTTTTGCAAGCAACTTATTGACCTCTCTATATCGGCAAATCGATCGATATAAGAGAATTTTTTTAAACAAAAATTGTATTTCAAAACTGTTGTTTTAATTACGATTGTTTGTTGTTATTTTTTCATAGATCTATAGATGAAGTGTGAATGCCTTGTGGACAGCGCCTCGACGCACACAATCCTTCGAGAAAAAAGCTATTTTTATAGCTTATATGATTATGACGGTCCCGTTATTACGATATCAGGACTATCAAACATAATAGAAGGATCTGGTGAAGCAATTATATTGCTCCCAAATAAAATAAGACTAATAATAAAAGATGCACTATTCTCTCCTAAATCTAGTAGGAACCTCATAAGTTTCAAGGACATTCGTTTAAACGGATATCACTTAGAAACAAATGAAATAAATGAGGCAGAATATCTGTATGTTACTCGTCTAAAAGATGGTTCAAAAACTATCTTAGAACGATTCAAGGGACTCCCGTCGGGTCTCTATCATACTCATATTCCATCAATAGAAGTTAACATGATTGTGCACCAGAAGTGTCATTCATCGCCAAAATTTAAACTTTGGCATAATAGACTGGGTCACCCAGGATCAGCTATGATGAAACGAATCATGAGCCAATCCAGTGGACACAAACTGCAGAACCTGAAGATTCTTCAGAAGTATGATTACTCCTGTCTACCTTGTTTTCAAGGCAAACTTATAACGAGACCATCCCTTTTGAAAGTGGGATTAGAGTCGCCTAGCTTCTTAGAGAGAATTCATGGAGACATTTGCGGACCTATTCACCCCGCAAGTGGTCCATTTAGGTACTTTATGGTACTTATAGATGCATCTACTAAATGGTCATATGTGTGCCATTTGTCCACCTGCAACTTAGCTTTTTCTAAGCTATTGGCATAAATAATTAAGTTGCGGGCTCATTTCCCCGATAACCATATCAAAAAATTAAGACTTGATAATGCGGGTGAATTTACTTCACAGGTTTTTCAAGACTATTGCCAAGCAACTGGCATCGAAGTTGAACATCCTGTAGCTCATGTTCACACCCAGAACGGGTTAGCAGAATCTTTTATTAAGAGATTACAATGGATTGCTCGTCCATTGTTGATGCAGTCACAGTTGACTGTGGAAGCTTGGGGTCATGCTATATTGCATGCCGCATCACTTATTAGAATACGACCCTCTGGAGGTCATATTCTATCTCCGATGTAGCTCGCTTATGGTTCACCTCCAAATATCTCTCATTTGAGAGTTTTTGGTTGTGCTGTTTACGTCCCCATTGCTCCCCCACAGAGGACCAAAATGGGTCTACAACGTCGATTAGGTATCTATGTTGGGTTTGACTCACCCTCTATAATTAGATACCTAGAACCCCTGACGGGTGACGTATTTAAGGCACGTCTTGATGACTGTGAGTTTGATGAAGGATTATTTTCTAAACTGGGCACACAGTCTAAGAAGCCAGAAGCTTCTAAGACAATTTCTTGGGACATAAAAACTTTGTCTCATTTTGATCCGCGTACAAGTCAATGTGAAGATGAGATCCTGAAGATATTACATCTTCAGAACACTGTACATCTACTTCCGGATACATTTACTGACAACCAGAAGATTGTCAGATCACACGTCCCTGCTGCCAACACGCCAGCTAGGATTGACATCTCCAAAGATGGATGCAATCTGCCGGCAGCAGAAATGGCAGTACCTCAATTAAAAAGAGGACGCCCACCTGGTTCGAGAGACAAAGTCCCTCGTAAAAGAAAAAACCCTGGAGAAATTAAGAAGATCCCAACACAGGATGCTGAGCTCAGATCAGCTACCTCTCCCCTCCTAGTTGCCCCTGAAGAGGAACAAACAGGAGAAATATCATTAAATTATGTACGTACTGGAGAGGTACTGAACAAAAAAAGCACAGTCGTCGACGACGATTTTTCATTCAATATTGCCGTTCACGTCACTGAAAATGACGATGACATCGATCCACGGTCTCTAGCGGAATGTAAACGCAGAGGCGATTGGCCAAAGTGGAACGAGGCAATAGGAGTAGAGCTGGACTCACTCTTGAAACGCGAAGTCTTTGGACCAGTAGTCCAAACACCTGAAGGTGTAAAACCTGTGGGATATAAATGGATCTTCACAAGAAAAAGAAATGAACACAACATAGTTGTGCGCTACAAAGCACGCCTTGTAGCGCAAGGTTTCTTCCAGAAACTGGGAATAGATTATGAAGAAACATATTCTCCGGTCATAGATGGGAATACCTTCAAATTCCTGATCAGCCTCTCTTCTCTGAAAAACCTAGAAATACAGCTCATAGACGTTGTGACTGTATATCTTTATGGCAATATAGATAAAGATATCTATATGAAACTCCCTGAAGGATATAAAATTTCACCAGAGAAAACAGATAGACCTCGGGACACCTATTCTGTAAGGTTACAAAGATCATTGTACGGTCTTAAACAATCAGGAAAAATGTGGTATAATAGACTAAGTGAGTTTCTTGCTATGCAAGGATTTACTAATGATAAAGTCTGCCCGTGTATCTTTATAAAAAGATCGGGAAAAGGATTTGTTATAGTCGCTGTTTATGTCGACGACTTAAATCTCATTGGATCTCCTGCAGAAATCACTGAGATATCTGAAAGCCTTAAGACAACTTTTGAAATGAAAGACTTAGGGAAAACAAAGTATTGTCTTGGCTTACAGATCGAACACCTAAAGGGTGGTATCCTGTTACACCAATCTACATATACACGAAGATTACTTAAACAATTCCACATGGATAAATGTCATCCCCTTAGTACACCAATGGTCGTTCGATCATTGGACGTAAAGAAGGACCCTTTCCGTCCACTGGAAGAGGGGGAGAAATCATTAGGTCCTGAAGTACCTTACCTAAGTGCCATTGGGGCACTACTCTATCTGGCTAACTGTACGCATCCTGATATAGCGTTTTCAGTTAACTTATTAGCCAGATACAGTGCAGCGCCCACAAAGCCCCACTGGAATGGAGTGAAGCATCTTCTGCGCTACCTCCAAGGGTCTATAGACCTAGGACTATATTACCCGAATAGTGGGTCTTCCACTTTACTTGGTTATTCAGATACAGGTTATAGATCAGATCCCCACACAGAGAAATCACAAACTGGATTTGTGTTTACTTTCGGTGGTACGGCTATCTCCTGGAGGTCCGTCAAACAGACCAGTGTGGCTATCTCATCCAACCATTCTGAACTCCTGGCAATCCATGAAACAAGCAAGGAGTGTGTTTGGCTTCGCTCCGTCATTCAGCACATTTTGGCATCTACTGGCCTGAAGACTGGTGAACTTGAGCCTACTACCCTTTTTGAAGATAATGCAGCATGCGTAACTCAACTTCAGAAAGGATGCATGAAGAGTGACAAGACGAAGCACATATCCCCCAAATTCTTCTGGACGCACGACCTTCAAGAGAAGGGACAAGTCAAAGTACAACAAATTCAATCTTGTAATAACTTAGCAGATTTGTTTACCAAAACACTGCCACGATGTACTTTTGTAAAGCTTGTAAGAGGAATAGGGATGAGGCAACTAAAAGACCTGCAAGCCTGAAGCTTGTATAGATCAGGGGGAGTAAAACTATAGGATTGTACTCTTTTTCCTTAGGACTGATGGTTTTTCCCACTGGGTTTTCCATAGCCAAGGTTTTAATGAGGCAAACTAAGTTTACTCTGGATCCAGCAGTATCCACCCCATTAGCTTATTGAATCCTGAAGTATTTCATAAGTGGATCCAAGGAAATGGATGAATAAGGGGGAGTGTTATGAAACCCTTACCTATTCACCCATTATGTCATGAGTTACACATGACCCTTAGGATCATGTAACTCATGACCCTTGGGTTATGTAACTCATGACCCTTGGGTTGTCCCTTATACCTATATATATGGCCCTTGCCATATGATGAAATAAGAATAAGAAATATACTATTCTACAATTCTAGTTTCCCTTCAAACAAATCAAAGATAGAAAAATCACACAAAGTGGATACGTTGGGAAATCCAGTCCCTAGGCACTTCAACCTAGTTGGTAATTCTGCTACCTAAACTAGACTAGAATGACCCAAGGTTGCTAACACCTTGTTAGCAATCACCCGCATAAAACTGGCATTATACACAAAATTTTTCGTATCTTTAGAAATGTGTAATACTTGTATACGTTTGAAAAATTTGGATCAGTATCCAAATTTTAAGGGTGTAAAGTTTTAAAGGTGTTTCGTACGAATTATTGACAAAATTGATACAAAAAATTGTGGCAACCTATTTAATTAATCAAATTTGACAGTTTGTTTAAGAATGTGAAGTTTCTAACTTCAATATTTTCGTTCGACGATAATTGACCAAATTTTTTAACGTATTTTTTTGGGTGCTACGCCGATTTATATCCGTAGTTTTGCTGTCCCGAATTTTTTTCCATTCGCTAACAAGTGTCTGAGGTCCGTCCTTGCTAGAAGAGAGTTACTGCATCCTACTACATGTTGGAGTTTTGGTTTTTCCTTTAGAAAGTTTTAGTCCCACATCGGAAAAAACAAAGAGATTGTATCTCTATATATTAGCTTTGCTATTATTGGAGATGCACATGTGGTGTGGAGGTGCACATGGGTTTGCCATGTGGGGTTATTTTTCTAATAGGAAAAATGCTAAAATCAACAATTAAAGCATTCATGCTTTTTGCTCTTGGAAAATTTATTTCCATAGGAGCTAAGCCCCGAAGGGGCTTAGCGACTCGGGATCATGAGGCGTAATGTGGCATTTTGTTGGCGCACTTTGCACTTAGCACGTCAGCATCGCAGTGTGCGTAGAGTGCGTAGTGTGCTCATGTTGTTGAGTTTTGCACGAGAGTTCGTGTTCATCCGAGAAGTCAGAAGAGCAAGAGTGTTCCAAGTTCTCCGACGAACTTGCTGGTTCCTGGAAGCTATTCGTGTAGGGCGAATAAAGCTTTAAGCAACGGTGATCATTCACCCCAGCAGGAGTTTTTCCATCTTTCGCCTGTCACCTTCTTTGTTGGTATTATCTGGATTCTATTAGCGCACCTTCGGTGAAGTGTTTGCGTTGGTATTATCAGAATTCTATTAGCGCACCTTCTATGAAGTGTAGCACTAGTAGAATTTCTCTTACGTACCTTCTGTGAAGTGTTACGTTTTGTGCACATTCTGTGAAGTGTAGCACTAGTAGAATTTCTCTTATGTACCTTCTGTGAAGGGTTACGTTCTGTGCACCTTCTGTGAAGTGTAGCACTAGTTGAAATTTTTCTTACGTACCTTTTGTGAAGTGTTACGTAATAACGATTGTTTGTACAATTGTTACGAAATTTTAGTTTTCCATCGAAAAATTGTGCTCCGGCGATCACAATCTCAAAGCTTTATTGCTACGATGGAAAACGTTAATGTTTCACTCTTCAATTCTGACTTTTGTAAGTTAGAAAAGTTTGATGGAGAACATTACCAAGTCTGGAAGAGGAAGGTTTATCTCACCCTTCAACTCAAAGACGTAGATCACGTGCTTCTGGAGGAAGAACCTACTGTTCCAGATGTTGGATCTGCTGCCGCAATCACCGCGGCTACTAAACTTCAAGAAAAATGGAGAAGGGAAAATAGTATTTGCAGGCTGCTTATCCTGAATGCTATGGAAGATTCCCTTGCAGAATCCTATTCTAAGAAGAATATCGCTAGAGACATATGGGAGTCTCTAGAAAAACTCTATAAAGAAGACAAGAACCGCAGTAAAATATTTGTGGTTGAAAAATATCACAAGTGGTTTTTTGAGGACGAAAAGTCTATGCTGCCGCAGGTGAAGGAGTTCCTGAAACTGCGACAGAAGTTGGAAGACGAGGCGATGCCCCTCCCCAACAATTTTGTTGTTGGAGGGATTGTCTCAAAGCTCCCCGCTGGGTGGAGCAAGTTCTATGCAAACATGTATATGAAGAAGCTTGAGATCAGCCTTGAAGATCTCTTGCAGGAAATCTATGTTGAGGACCAGATGCGGGCTCAACTGAAGGTGGACACACTGTCCAAGCAATTGGCTAACGCCAATCTGGTTCATACCAAGGAACCAAGGGGAAAGCAGGCGGCCTCCCACAGCAAGAAGAAGGACCCTGACAATCTAAAAGTCAAGGAAACTTCTATCAAGAAAAAGAAGCCAAAGTCTCAAATGCCTTGCTTCAAGTGTGGCAAGAAGGGCCACTTTAAGAATGCGTGCAAAGCAAAGACCAAGCAATCAGAGCAAGGAGAGCCTAGTAAGGTATCTATGATCACTGACATTGTTGCTATGATTGCGCAGGTTGATGCGGTAAGGACTGATTCTGACTTGTGGGTAGACACTAGAGCCTCCTGCCATGTCTGCTCCAGTAAGGAGTGGTTCACCACCTACACACCTACTTCTGAAGTGGTTATGATGGCGAACCAGGCACAAGCTGAAGTGCTCAGTATTGGGACGGTGGTATTGAAGTTGACTTCTGGCAAGTCTCTGACGCTTCAAGGTGTGAAGTACGTACCTGCTATCGTCAAGAACCTGATCTCAGGAGGCCTACTCTGCAATGCAGGCCTCAGGATGGACATCAATGCTGGCCAGATGGTGATGTCTATCAAGGGAATATATTTCGGAAAAGCTTTTTATACCGAAGGAATGTTCAAGATTCAGCTTGTAAATCAGTCCAATGTAATTAATGTAATTAATGAAGTCACTCCTTCTGCTTATACTCTTGAGTTGTGGCATAATATGCTAGGACATGTTCATTGTAAACGAATAAACAGAATATCTAGTCTTGGACTTATCTCCAAATGTGGGGGTAAGGTAGAGAAATGTGAAGTATGTGCTCAAACTAAGATCACAAGGAAACCCTTTCCTCGGGTTAATCGAAGTACAGATCTTCTGGAGTTAGTACACTCAGATATATGTGACTTCAAACAGTTCTCTACAAAGGCCGGGATGAAGTATTTCATAACCTTCATCGATGACTTCTCAAAGTATGCGTTCGTCTACTTGCTGAAGGCTAAAGACGAAGCATTTGAGAAGTTCAAGAAGTTCAGAGCCGAAGCTGAGCGACAGACTGGATAACAACTCAAAAGAATAAGAAGTGATCGAGGTGGGGAGTACAGGTCTCATGAATTCGCATCGTTCTGCAAAGAACATGGAATTGTCAATGAGACTACGGCTCCGTACTCTCCTCAGTCAAACGGAGTAGTAGAGAGGAAGAACAGAACGTTAACAGAAATGATTAACTCAATGTTGTTGACTGCTGGCATTCCTAAGTGCTACTGGGGTGAAGCTGCATTGACGGCCACTTTTATTCTAAATAGAGTGCCTCATGCAACTTCAGACGTTACTCCTCATGAACTCTGGTTCAAGGTCAGACCTAACTTGAATGTCATTCGAGTGTGGGGGTGTCTGGCATATGTCAAGCTTCCAGATCTGAAGATTCAGAAGCTTGGGACAAGGACTACTAAGACGATCTTCTTGGGGTATGCCGAGAAGAGTGATGCTCGGAGATTTCTTGATATCGAGTCAAATCATATCATTGAATCTCGCGACGCAGAATATTTTGAAGACAAATTTGCTAGGCACAAGAATATTGTTCTTGCGGATGTACCGGAGAACAATGAGGGTGCACAACAAACTGAAGTCTTCAATGAAGATGTGGTCCAAGAAGATGTTGTTGAAACAACAGTTGAACCAGAACAAGCTGAGCTGTCAGCTAAGCGTGTGAGGAGGCCGAAGGACTTCGGAAGTTACTTTGTCACCTATCATGTGGAATCAGATCCGCTTACATATGATGAGGTGATGAAGACCAGAGACGCAGTTTTCTGGAAGGAGGCGATTGACAATGAAGTTGATTCTATCACCTCAAATAACACTTGGGTGTTGGTTGATCTTCCTGAAGGAGCGAAACCCATCGGATGCAAATGGATCTTCAAGAAGAAGATGAAAGCAGACGGAACTATTGACAAGTTCAAGGCTAGGTTGGTAGCTAAGGGGTTTTCTCAGAAGCATAGGATTGACTATTTTGACACATATGCTCCAGTAGCTCGGATGACCACCATCAGAATGTTGATTGCTCTCGCAGCAATACATAAGATGGTGATACATCAGATGGATGTGAAAACAGCTTTCCTAAGTGGCGAGCTGACCGAAGAGATTTACATGCAACAGCCAGAGGGATTTGTCGTCAAGGATCTTGAAGACAAAGTTTGCAAGTTGGTGAAATCTTTGTACGGTCTTAAACAGGCTCCCAAGATGTGGCATAGGAAATTTGACAAAGTTATAAGGTCAAATGGCTACATGGTCATCGAGACGGACAAGTGTGTTTACACGAAGTTCGCTGATAGAAGAGGTGTGATCGTTTGTCTGTACGTGGACGACATGCTTATCCTAGGTATGGATATGAGCTGTGTCACGGAGACAAAGAGGTTCATCTCGAGCAAGTTCAGTATGAAGGACTTGGGGGAAGCTGATGTGATCTTAGGGATCAAGATCATCCGGACAGATACTGGACTAGCGTTGTCACAGTCTCATTATATTGAGAAAATGATCACTCGTTATGGGTATCGGGATCTTCCAGGGATCGATACGCCGTACAGGTGTGATGTGAAGCTGAAGCCTAATTCAGGGGAAAGTGTCAGGCAGTTGGAGTATGCTAGCATAATCGGGAGTTTGTTGTATGCTACTAATGCCACAAGGCCTGACATAGCTTTCGTCGTGGGAATGCTGAGTCGTTTCACGAGCAACCCTGGTGTTGAACACTGGAAGGCTGTAAAACGGGTTATGAGATATCTCAAGAAGACTCAGACATATGTACTGTACTACAGTGGAGATCCGCAGGTAGTAGAAGGCTTCAGTGATGCCAGTTGGTGCTCAAATTTGGAGAGCGAGAGGTCCACAGGTGGATATATTTTCACAATGGGTGGAGCTGCTATATCGTGGAAATCGAAGAAGAAGACTATGCTCTCGCGGTCATCCATGGAATATGAGTTCTTTGCACTTGATACCGCAGCCGAGGAAGCAGAATGGCTTCGGGAGCTCATGTATGATCTTCCAGTGGTTGGGGCACAAATACCGTCAATACCGATATACTGCAACAACCAGGCGACTGCGGCGGTGGCATCAAATGCTCTTTTCAACGGAAAGAAGAGGACTGTGCGGTTAAAGCACAGGGCAGTACACGATCTTATTAAGAGAGGTGTAATTGCAGTGATTGATGTTCGGAGTCAGGAAAATCTGGCGAATCCGTTCACCAAGGGCCTCAAGCGCCAGCTGGTCGATGACTCAGCATGTAAAATGGGCTTGAAGGCATTCTGATATTAGTTATTGTATTCCTACCATAAAGTTTTATGCTATTAGTTCAAAGATTTATCTACTAGGCATCTAGCTTTTGGTTCAAGGGAGGACCATTAACTGGAAGAATATCAGAAACGATGGGTACATGCTCTATTGGGCATAGAGAGGTTACGGACCTACAACCACTGTTGTCTACTGTTGTTTTCTGCGAAAAACAGTTCCTGTGGGAAGGTTGGCTTAATTGCCTTAATGAGTTCTCAGGCAGAGTGAATGCCTGGTATACTTTACAGGAAGCACGGTAGAGCAGCACTACAAGGAGTGAAACTCCATGCTACAGTGGGGTGACTCCACAATGAGATTCCTATATGTGGGGTACTGCCCAGGAATAGGATAAAGCCTCGGCTTAGCAGGCCAAGTCACAGCGGCGTAGCACCGTAAATAGGCAGTTAGCATAATACTGTATGTTAAAATAAAGAGGGGTGTAGTCAGCACTACAAAGAGGAGGAGTTCCTCATGTTACAGTGGTACGACACCACGATGAGGTACCCGGTTAGGGATAAAGCCTCGGCCTTGCAAGCCATGTCGTTGCGGAGTAACACCGTAAGGGAGCCTAAGGCTTCATGCTGGGTAGTTTGGCACTACAAAGAGGCAGTTGCCTCATGCTACAGTAGTATGACACTACGATGAGGTTTTCGGTATGGGGTAAGGCCTCGGCTTTAAGCCATGTCATAGCGGCGTAGCACCGCAAGGGAAGCGCAAAGCGCTTCATGCTATGTCTCTTTATAATGAACTCACCTATAGTGTATTGACAAAGCGATATCAGGCCGTCTCTTGAGGGTAAACTTGTAGACGCCCAAAATTATACACTGAAACCAGGCTGGCACAGGGCCTTTAATGTGTAGCCAGAAGCACATGTACTACATTATGTGAGTGAAAAGAATTTCAGCTATGATGCAGAATTCAAGGCTTAGTCCATTCTTGTATTATAGCATGATTTTTGACCCATGCGGAAAGATTCAAGTCGTCAGCGACATCTTTCCTAATGCATGATGGACAGTTACTGTGGGGAACACTTATACCCATATATAGAGATATGTGGGGGATTGTTGGAGTTTTGGTTTTTTCTTTAGAAAGCTTTAGTCCCACATCAGAAAAAACAAAGAGATTGTATCTTTATATATTAGCTTTGCTATTATTGGAGATGCACATGTGGTGTGGAGGTGCACATGGGTTTACCATGTGGGGTTATTTTTCTAATGGGAAAAAGGCTAAAATCAACAATTAAAGCATTCATGCTTTTTGCTCTTGGGAAATTTATTTCCATAGGAGCTAAGTCCCGTAGGGGCTTAGCGACTCGGACTCGGACTCGGGCTCAAGGGCTCATGAGGCATTTTGTTGGCGCACTTTGCACTTAGTACGTCAGCATCGTCGTTAGGCGCATAGTGCGCTTAAGTTGCGTTCATTGTGCGAGCCACTTGCGCGACCACGTTACGTGGCCCGTTACGCGAGCCCAGTTACGCAGCCCAGTGTGCGCAGAGTGCGTAGTGTACGCAGCGTACGCAGCAGAGTGCGTAGTGTACGCAGTGTACGCAGCGTACGCAGTGTGCGTAGAGTGCGTAGTGTGCTCAGGTTGCGTAAAATGGCTGTGTACGTAAAGTACAAATTACGCTGGTTATGCGAGTGGCACAACTTGCAGCAGAACGTGTCTTTGCATGTTCTGAGCGGTTGCTCCATGTTCGGGGTGGTTACTACCACGTCCCTAACATTGTGCTAACCGGACAATTATTGCAGGGGCTTATATAAGGCCTCCTCCTTCTCTCTCACAGGTAAGAACGGATACACAGGTAGTAGACAGAAAGTTTACAAGTGTTTAGAATCTGTGTGAGAGAAGAGAGGCATTGTACCAGCGTTGAGTTTTGCACGAGAGTTCGTGTTCATCCGAGGAGTCAGAAGAGCAAGAGTGTTCCAAGTTCTCCGACGAACTTGCTGGTTCTTGGAAGCTATTCGTGTGGGACGAATAAAGCTTTGAGCAACGGTGATCATTCACCCCAGCAGGAGTTTTTCCATCTTTCGCCTGTCACCTTCTTTGTTGGTATTATCAGGATTCTATTAGCGCACCTTCGGTGAAGTGTTTGCGTTGATGTTATCAGAATTCTATTAGCGCACCTTCTGTGAAGTGTAACACTAGTAGAATTTTTCTTACGTACCTTCTATGAAGTGTTACGTTCTGTGCACCTTCTGTGAAATGTAGCACTAGTTAAAATTTTTCTTACGTACCTTTTGTGAAGTGTTACGTAATAACGATTGTTTATACAATTGTTACGAAATTTCAGTTTTCCATCGAAAAATTGTGCCCCGACGATAACACTACAAGCGACCTGTTATAATAATCGAGATTCCGCCTTTCCAACTTTCTCTTGTGTAAGGGAATCACATGTTAAGAAGTTGGTCACTCTCAGACGATAGGAAAGAAGGATATATTGTCGCTCAAATCTCACTAACTTGAACATAATAGGACAAATGGAACTTTTGGGTAAATGGTGATTTATAAACAAGTCTGTATCGGGAGAGAGAAATGAATTGTTCTTGAGAACCATAATGTAAGGGGACGTTCGATATGCGATATTTTTTTTTTTTTTTTTGTTCTGTAAAAATTTATTAATGGAATCTATTACCATTTTTGTTTAGCCCATACAAAAATTATTCTTGAAAATTATTAATATCCAGATAAATAATTTACCTACGAAACATGAGAATTCTATCCCATAAGATTAGGTAGATATATTTATTTTGTCCCGACAAAAAAAAATTATTTCAAAATTTTTTTTATCTTTTTTTTTCAATTTTTTTTTGATTTTTTTATTATTTTTTTTGTTTCTGGCCATTTTTTTTTCATTTTTGGTCGTTTTATTTCCGTTTTGATCGTTTTTGTCAATTTTGGTCATTTTTTGGTCATTTTTGGTCTTTTTGGTTGTTTCTGTCGTATTTTGACCTTTTTTTTTATCATATTTTGTCATTTTTGTCGCTTTTTGATCTCTTTTTTTAAATTTTTTAGTTTATACTTTTTTGTCCTTTTTGTCGCTTTTTATCGGTTTTTGGTCATTTTTGTCGTCTTTTTTCATCGTTCTTTCGTTTTTTGGTCGTTATTCTTCCGTTTTTTTTATCTGTTTTTGTCAATTTTTATCGATTTGGTCCTTTTTTGATCGTTTTTATTGTTTTTTTGCCTTTTTGTATCTTTTTCGATTTTTGTCGTTTTTGTTGTTTTTGGTGCTTTTGTGTCTTTTTTGGTTGTTTTGTCTTTTTTAATCTTTTTTTTATTTTTGTCATTTTTGTCGCTTTTTGATCTCTTTTTTGGTAGTTTTTTTCCTTTGTTTTTTTGTCTTTTTTGTCTTTTTTTGTCATTTTGTCATTTGTTGTCCTTTTTTGTTTCTTTTTGGTCCTTTTTTGTCATCTTCAGTTTTTTTTCTCTTTTGGTCGGTTTTTTGCCTTTTTGTTGTTTTTGTCGTTTTTGGTCATTTTGGTCATTTTTTGTTAGGTTTGAGTTTTTTTTTTTGTTTTTTTTTTTCATTTTTTGATAAATTGTCGTTTGTTGTCGTTTTTCTTTCGCTTTTTGGTTTATTTTTTCATTTTGGTCACTTTTTGTCAAATTTTCTTGTTTTGGGACGTTTTTTGGTCGTTTTTGTTGTTGTTTTGTTTTTCTGTCCATTTTTGTCATTTTTTTTTTGTGATTTTTGACTTTTTTGTCGTTTTTTGGTCGATTTTTCGGTTTTGGTCGATTTTTGTCTTTTTGTCAATTTTTTGTCTTTTTTGTCGTTTTTGTCGCCTTTTTGTCGTTTTTAGTTTTTTATTTTTTTTGTCGGTTTTTTATTTTTTTTGTCATTTTTTAAATTTTTTTGTCGTTTTTGTTATTTAATTTGATTTTGTTTTTTTATATTTTTGTCGTTTTTCTTGTCGTATGCTCGTTTTTATCGGATTTTTCTTCCTTTTTTTTCGTTTTTTTTATCATTTTTGTCATTTTTTTCCTTTTTTTTTCGATTTTATACTTTTTTTTGAGAATATTTATATAGTCACCAAACGTGGGAGTATAATTTTCTTGAAAATTTAATTAGTTGAAATTTAATTTTAGGAAATAGAGAATTTTTGGCTATATAGTATTCCGCATATCAAACTCACCCTAAGATGCAAAAAAGAAAAAAGAACCTTACGTGGCTGGGATCAGTGCTGAATCAACTAGGCAGATGGTCTTGCAACTAGGGTAGTGATTGCCTTTGGTCTCTGTTTACAAGTTTGAAAAGCACCATATTCCAGACATATGTTAATGCACGGTTGTTAAATCATCATGATAAATTTTTTTTACCAGGCAACCACTGGAAGGTTTTGTCAAAGGACAAGCGAGAGTTGTGTAATTAATAATGGGGTGAAGTATCTCTTTTATATTGTTTGGCTTCCATATTTGATCCTACAATCAAATTGGATGGCGTAGAGGTTTTATTAGATGGATATGGAGAATATATGGGTATAGACGTTACTGACATGAAGGTAGAAGTTAAAGTTGCGTTGGACAGGTTAGTTATACTGTACGAAGAAGGAGCAACGTCGACCCGTCCGGTTCAGGGGGGGCTAGTAGTAGCTCCGGCTTGGTGTCTAAGCTATCAGCAGCCGGTCGCATACTACAAAGGAAGAAACAAAAGCAATCTTTCCAACCTACTCAAGAGTTGTCTCTTTACCTTAATTCTTATCAAGACGAAGATGAGACTCCAGATCACTTCGCCGTTTTAGAATGGTGGAAGAGACACGACAAGAGATTTCCTGTTCTTTCTAACATAGCACGTGATCTACTGATGGTTCCGGTGTCTACGGTAGCATCGGAGTCCTGTTTTAGTGCAAGTTCAAGGATGTTGAGCGATAGGAGGAGCCGCTTGAAGCCCGATATCTTGGAAGCAATAGTGTGCGTACAAGATTGGATGAAAGCCGATAGAAGAACACAAAACCAGAAAGATGAAGAAGATCATGGTGTCCACGAGCTGTATTTGGAATCGCTTTCATTGCATGAAGGCGAACAACAATGAGGCTACGGTGCAAGGTATTAGGTATGTACATTTAAACTTATACATTTCAATTTTAAATTTTAACTTATACTTTCAAAAACTATTTTTTATTTTTAACTTATACTATTCAAATTTTAAATTTTAACTTATACTATTCAAATTTTAACTTATACTTTCAAAAACTATTTTTTATTTTTAAAAAAAACATTTTTTAACTCCGCCTATGCCAAACAAGCATTTGCCGGTCCCAAGCCCGGATAAAGGAAGAGGGAGAAATGTTTTTTTTAAATTTTTATAGATTTTTATAAACATTTGTATATATTTGTATAAACATTTTTGTATAAACATTTGTATATCATTTTTTATATATTTTTATAAACATTTTTTGTAAATTTTTATAAACATTTGTATATCATTTTTTTTTTCAAATTTTTATAAATTTTTTATAAACATTTGTATTACAAACTTATAAACATTTGTATTACAAATTTTTTTAACTTATACTATTCAAATTACAAACTTTTGTATTACAAATTTTTATAAACATTTTTCAAAATTAAACATTTTTCAAAATTATAATTAAATTACAAATTTTCAAAATTAAAATACAAAAGAAAACTGTTAAAAAAAAGGAAAAAAATACAAAAAAAACTGTTAAAAAAAAGAAAAAAATACAAAAAATCGGGCCGGGCCGGTTCAACCGGCCTGAACCGGCCCGAACCGACCTAGGCCCGGCCCGGCCCGTGGACCGGTTCAGCCCGAACCGGCCCTCCCTGGGTCCGGTCCAGTGGGTCGAGCTGGGCCGGATACTAAAAAACCGGGTCGGGCTTGGCCCGGACCGTAATTCCGCCTGGGCCGGTGTCACTCCCCGTTCCCAGAATGCATATTTTTATACATGTACAACTCATGAGTATTTATTTAATATTTATCATGTATTATCCTGTATTTAAATTCCTTTAATTTTATGTTAATCAATTAATCTGCTCTTTAAATTTTCATGTTAATTTATTTCCTGCAATTATATTTTTGCAATTTTATTTCCTGTAGTTTATTCCTGCATTTTATTTTCTGCTTTTTCCCCTTTGCTTTGCTTGCGGGTTGCACTTGGATGAACCCCCAACCCGACCCATTGGACCCGGCCCAACTCCCACCTACCACCCCTTTGATATTTAAAGCCACCCTCTCTTTCTCTCTCTTCATAAACTCACACACCATTACTCCTCTTCTCCTTCTTCATTACTCTCTCCACCTACCAACCATAGGCAAGTACAACTTGCTTCCACATGAGAGCCCATTTTTATTGTTCTATTAGCTTCTCCTCATATCTCTAAGACACATTAGAATTTGTCATTTTCCATTTTGAGGCTTTAATCTTTGTAGATCTAGAAACTAGTTATTCTCGGATTTTGGTGGTTTTGATCTATCAAACTTCTTTGTTTGCAAGTTTTGATGGTTCCATGTTGAAGAGAGTTTTGTTCTACCCAATCTTGACCTTTGGAAAGTTGGATTTGGACTTATTTTGACCAAGTTATGGACTTTTGAAGCTTTGGGTTCAATCAATGGACTTCTTCCTGTTTGGAGAAGACAGTGAACAGTGTACACTAGCTTTTTAGCTGCGTTACTGAGCTGTGCGCGCTCTTTAGCGCAGCGCAGTATGGAGTCCATACGCTACCTTTTTAGGAAGCGTATGTCTTGCATACGCTACCTTTTGGAAGCGTGTGTCGTATGGAGTTCATACGCTGCCTTTTGGGAGCGTATGACTTGCATACGCTCACTTGGATAGTGAGGAGTCGTATGGAGTTCATACGCTGCCTTTTGGGAGCGTATGACTTGCATACGCTCACTTGGATAGCGAGGAGTCGTACAGAGTACATACGCTGCCTTTTTGGAGCGTACGACTTGCATACGCTCACTTGGATAGTAGGGAGTTGTATGGAGTTCATACGCTGCCTTTTGGGAGCGTATGTCTTCCATACGCTGACTTGGTTAGCAGGGGGTCGTGTGGACCTCATACGCCCGACTTGAGCGTAGCTTGACTTGAGCATAGCCTGACCAGAGCGTGTGGCCTTTGGCTGACTTGGTCTTATGTCAGCGTGTCACTTTGGTTTTATTTTTCTTAAGCTTGGCTCTTCCATAGCCCTGTATATTGATATTTTATTAGATATTTTATGCCCATTTTATATCCTTACGCCTTTTTGACATGAACACGATAAAATCATGATATGATAATATTGTTAATATCAATTGTTATGTGGAATGTGCCTTGTGTCCCGATGGGTTTTTGGGATACCCAGTATGACTGGGACTTGACCTTGAGAGTTATAGACTCGACCCTATTTAATGTTAATTGACTTTCATGCCTTGTCACCATTGATAAAAATGGTTATCTTGACTAAATTGATCATGCGTTCCTAGTTGGAACTAAGAGACTGGCTAGTCGTCTTATTGAATTGAATGAATGAGACACGTTCATGTTATGAACTATTGTAATCGACTGGCTGATCCCGAATATTGACATACATGCACATGCAGGCTTCAATCTATTTATTTATTTATTTAATTATTTATTTATTTTCTACAAAAGAAGCATGTGTACTTTATGGTCAAGGCATGATTACCGTGGTTAGATTTGATTGTTGCATTACGCTATGTAAGACCTGCAACCTAACCGCACTGGTATCGTTGTAGAGTTGTGCATATCGTATCCCGTACGAAAGTACTCATTTGAATGACCATGATCCACGGCATGGGATTTCACTCAACGTAGAGACTATTAAGTTAAATAAAATAATGATGGCATGGAGAGAATGGATTCTCGAGTTCTTACATGGCAGCTCCCTTGGGACAAGTAGTACCAGACGGGCCGGCTAGTTTCCACAGATACTGTAAATCTGCCACACGGGCAGGGAACAGTATCTGCTTTTATTATTATTGTATATTGTATATTGACGGGCGTCCTGCTAGGACTCGTCTAATTCATGCATGGGCCAATGAATTGACTGGATAGACTAGCCTTGCTTGCACATAGTAAGAACTGAGGAATCCCTAATTTCATAATTCCAGAATAACTTGGGACTCACAATAGCAAGCCGTAGGAGTTGATTGGCCGTTCAAGATGATTTGTTTGTGTACTGTACTACTCTGTTACCTAAGTGGGATGATCAGAATGTCAGGACATGACGGGCTAACTTTTGTCCTTGTTTGGTTGGGAGGTTGGTTCGAAGTGTCGTGATGTGATGTGAATCCTAGTGGAAAGCAGAGATCTATTATTATATTCTCTTACTTACTGGTTTTAGTTCTCATGTCGTGCTTCCTTGTGGTACTTGCTATTAGAGGTCTAACCTCTCTGGTTTTGCATGGCCAGATTTAGAGCCGGTCCCCGAGGATCCAGCTTACTTCTACCTCCAAGATGGTCAACACTAGAGGGATGATCGCAGGAGGACTCGAGTGGGTTTCTTACTTCCCCGCTCGTTTTGTTATTTACCTTATACTTTGTCGTTTGGCACCGACATGTTAGTCGGATCGTCTTGTGCTTACTTTTACATAATTGTAATTAAAGTCAGACTGCAGCTGATAACAATTGTGTATACTTTTGCTACATTAATCTGGCTATGTTTTGTGAAGCCAGATATCAAGAACATTTTGACAGAGCGTTTGGGACGCCTTACTGCTTTATCTTACATGTTCTCTATTTCTGTTTCCTTATTTGAATGATTGAGACAATAGATGTGGAATGACCATAGTAAGACTTTTATGTAGTATACACCCCCTCGTCTGGTTAGACAGCATTGATAGTATTATACGGTATTCATCTACCCGTAATACGTAGCTGGCTGAGTCATTCCCCCGCTCTCCAGTATTCTGGTTCTGGGGCGTGACATGGTTTTAGTGGTGGCCCATACAGGTCTGATTTTAGACTTGTGGGGTGTTTTTGATTTATAGGATGTCTCAATCACACATGTTCCCCCTTGATCTCGTGATTTGTTGATTCTCAACTCCAGCTTGACATTCCAGTATCCCTTGACTTCGTTGATGCTTCATGTCCGGACATTTGATTGTTCTCTTGTCCCTTTTCTTAGGGGCACCTCGTCCGTATCTGTTAGAGCTGGACAGCAATAACATGGACAGCAGCATGGACAACCTGACCAGGTTGGTCAGCAACAAGGGTCAGAACCACTTCATGAGGCTATTCAAGAAGAGGTGATAGTAGAACCAGCGGTTGGACCGCAGTATCCGGAGGTTCCAACACCACCAATAGTTCCACCTACCCCTGTGGAATTGGACACACCAGCCCTTCTGGAGATCATGAGAGGGATGATGGCTACTCAACAACATCAGATGTTAGCCCAGCAGCGCATGCACGCTCAGTTGCAAGAGCAGAATGTACTACTCAACCAAGGATTACAGACGGCATTGGAAAGAGGGACGAGGCCAGATTCAGGAGCGTCAGCCCGGTTTTGCAAGTACAACCCCCGTCGTTTCGAGGACACGGAGGATGCCATCTCAGCAGATGCATGGCTTAAGGACATTGAGGCTATTTTAACAGCCGCTAAGGTACCGACAGAAGAACGTGTGGATCTAGTGAGATTGTTACTTCAGGATCTCGCACGTGATTGGTGGGAAGCAGAGAAAGTAGGCATCAGACGTCCTATTGCTTGGGACGACTTCACAGTAAGATTCAAGACGAAGTACTATGGGGTTGTGGCGCAATTTGAGCTACAACAGAAGTTTATCAACCTCAGACAGGCTGGCAAGACCGTAGATGCTTATGCAGCGGAGTTCTGTAGATTGAGTAGGTTTGCCCCAGAGATGGTAGCAACGGAGCGCCAGAGGGCGATGAGGTTCCAGCAAGGGTTTCATCTTGAGCTCTTGCAATTGATAGAAGGGCACAATTACCAGACTTTTGATGAGATATTGACGGCAACCCGAAGGCATGAGATCACCATTCAGAGGCTTGCGGCAAGGACTGGGGGTCAGAAGAGATCCCACAGTCAGATTGAAGGAGGAGGGAGAGCAGCGCCCCGAACAACAGCGCCATCCCCTGGCATTCGTATCCACGATGTGGCGATATGGGGGCCAGCACCACCACCCAGGCAGCAGCAACAGCAACAGAGGAAGAACCAGCAACCCCCGGCGGGCTGCACTTATTGTGGAAAGATGGGATACACTAGAGATGTGTGTCGGACATTGAATGGACTATGTTTGATATGTGGAAATCCAGATCATCGGGTTACCACATGTCCCATGAATTCGAGGTCAGGAGGACCAGTGCAGCAGTTTCCTGCTCTGCCAGCACCAGGGGCAGGACAGTATCGAGGACCAGCGGTAGCAGTGAGACCATTGGCACAGCGTCCGTTAGTACCGCAGGCTCAGATGTTTCGGCAGCAGGGACCGCCGATGCAGCAACACCAGTATAGACCACACCAGCATCATCAAGGCAGGGGCCAGCAGCAGCACCAGGCTAGGCCGCAGCATGGGAATCAACAAGGAGGTCGAGGACAGGCATTCACTCTGTCCTTGGAAGAGGCATTGGCATCGGGAGATGTTGTGGCAGGTAACATTCTCGTCGCCTCATATCCTACAGTAGCATTGTTTGATTCGGGAGCATCGCACTCCTTTATATCTGCACAATTTGCGACACGGCTAGGAATGGAGTTCGAGGCATTGCCAGGGAGGTTGAATATACTCACTGGTAATAGGCTCGTAGGAGTTAGTAGAGTTATTCTAGCGTGTAGTGTTGTAGTTTGCGGGCATTCTTTACCCGTCCAGTTGATAGAATTTCCTGTTGGAAATTTCGACGTTATCTTAGGCATGGACTGGCTGAAAGACAGTCATGCGACAATAGATTGTCGTAGTGGGAGTGTATCTTTTGATATTCCAGGCATGAAGAGATTTACCTTAGTCAGATCAGAGGCAACTCAGCAAGAGCAGGGAGTAATAACGGCAATGGAAGATGTTCAAGTTCCGAAGGTAGTTGAAGAATTTCTAGACGTATTTCTCGAAGAACTTCCAGGTCTACCACCGGTTAGAGATATTGAGTTCAGTATAGAATTGTCACCTGGGACTAAACCGATATCAGATCGGATTTACAGAATGGCGGATTCGGAGCAGGCTAAGGTATATCAACATATAGAGGAATTGAAGGAGAAGAAGTTTATCCAAGCTAGCGTATCGCCATGGGCAGCACCAGTGGTACTTGTGGGGAAGAAGGATGGATCATCCAGATTGTGCATCGATTACAGGAAGCTTAACGCGGCAACAGTGAAGAACAAGTACCCACTACCAAGGATCGACGACTTATTTGATCAGTTGAGCAAAGCCAGAGTTTTCTCCAAGATAGATCTTCGTTCAGGGTATCACCAAGTGAGGGTTCGAAAGAAAGATATTCCCAAGACAGCATTCAGGTCGAAGTATGGGCATTATGAATTCTTGGTAATGCCGTTTGGTTTGACCAATGCTCCAGCAATATTCATGGATTTGATGAACCACATCTTTATGCCGTATTTAGATCAGTTTGTCGTAGTATTTCTGGACGACATTCTCGTATACTCTGCTAGTGAAGAGGAGCATGAAGACCACCTCAGGAAAGTGTTGCAGGTTCTGAGAGAGAACCAGTTGTATGCCAAGCTCAGCAAGTGTGAGTTCTGGACGGATCACATTTCATTCTTGGGACATATCGTATCAGGAGCTGGAGTAGCAGTGGATCCCAAGAAGGTAGAAGCAGTAGAGAGTTGGCCAGTACCCAAGACCGTAGCAGATGTGCGGAGTTTTTTGGGATTGGCGGGATATTACAGAAGATTTGTGTCAGATTTTGCAAGACTTTCAGCACCCATGACTCGCTTGACCCGGAAGGATGTGCCATTCGTTTGGTCGGCAGAATGTCAGGCATCATTTGAGAATTTGAAGCAGAAGTTGATATCAGCGCCTATTCTTACATTGCCAGTCGGACCCGGAGGTTTTACAGTATATTGTGATGCGTCAGGTAAAGGACTTGGATGTGTCCTCATGCAGCACGGGAAGGTGATAGCATATGCATCTAGGCAGCTTCGGGACCACGAGAAGAATTACCCAACTCATGATTTGGAGTTGGCGGCAGTAGTATTTGCTTTGAAGCTATGGAGGCATTACTTATATGGTGACCGAGTAGACATGTACACAGACCACAAAAGTCTGAAGTACATCTTTACTCAGAAGGAGCTGAACATGAGGCAGAGAAGATGGCTAGAGTTGATCAAGGATTATGACGTGGAGCTTCAGTATCATCCAGGCAAGGCTAATGTGGTAGCAGACGCTCTCAGCAGAAGGGGCGGCGCATTTATGTTGACAACACAGAGGCATATCTTAGAAGATCTTCAGGAGATGGGCATAGAAGTTATACTTCCTAACAATATAGGAGTTCTGGCAAGTCTGCAAGTCCAATCTGACTTGGTAGATAGGATCAAGGCAGCTCAGGCGCAGGACCCAAGGATTCAGAAGCTTAGGACAGAATGTGAGTCAGGACTCAGGAAGGAGATGAGAATTCATGAAGATGGTACCCTTCGATTTGGATCGCGTCTATGTGTGCCTAGTGGAGATACCAGACAGGAGGTCATGGCAGAAGCTCACAGTTTCCAGTATTCTGTTCACCCTGGTGGGACCAAGATGTACCAAGATATCAAACAACATTTCTGGTGGAACTGAATGAAGAGAGAGATAGCTAGATTTGTTTCCCGTTGCTTGGTATGTCAGCAAGTGAAGGCAGAACAGCAGAGGCCAGCTGGGTTATTGCAACCGCTTCCTATTCCGGAATAAAAATGGGAGCATATGACCGGTTTATCGAGATCGCCAAGTGGTAAAGATGCTATTTAGGTAATAGTAGACCGACTTACAAAGGTAGCACACTTTCTTCCTTTCAGAGTTGGGCAATCTACAGAAAAGTTGGCGGAGTTTTTCATGCAACAGATAGTCAGACAGCATGGAGTCCCTGTCAGTATTGTGTCAGACCAAGATACCCGCTTTACATCACATTTCTGGAAGAGCTTGCATCGTAGTTTGGGCACCAAGTTAAGATTTAGCACGGCTTACCATCCGCAGACGGATGGGCAATCAGAAAGAACAATTCAGACTTTGGAAGACATGTTACGAGCTTGTACTCTAGATTTTGGAGGATCTTGGGAAAGCCACCTGCACTTAGTCGAGTTCTCATACAACAACAGTTATCATGCTAGTATCCAGATGGCGCCATTTGAGGCACTATATGGTAAGAAGTGTAGATCGCCGCTTGCATGAGATGATATCGGGGAGAGGAAGATGCTAGGCCCAGAAATGATTATTCAGACGATTGAAGTGATTAAGGGAATTAGAGAGCGACTTCTTGTTGCGCAGGATCGGCATCGTCATTGGGCGGATCAGCATCGTAGGCCGCTAGAATTTTCTGTTGGGGACCACGTGTTCTTGCGGATCTCACCTACCCGTGGGGTCATTAGATTTGGCGTTCGCGGGAAGTTGAGTCCGCGATACGTAGGCCCGTTTGCTATTCTTGATAGGGTAGGCGATGTTGCTTATCGTTTATCCCTTCCACCTTCGTTACGAGAGGTGCATGACGTGTTTCATGTATCTCAATTGCGAAGGTATGTATCGGACCCCAGCCATATCCTCGATCATTCAGAACTGGTTGTTGGTACCAACCTGTCTTACGAGGAACAGCCTGTGTCCATCTTGGACCGAAGAGAGAAGATACTCAAGAACCGAACAATTAACCTTGTCCGGGTTGCTTGGGGTCATCACTCTTTGGGAGAGTCAACGTGGGATTAAGTAGAGAGCCGAAGTTATAGAGTACTTGTTTGGATTTTTGTAGGTGCTCAAGTCCAATCTATTTCATTATTCCTAGAACTTCCTTATTTATTTATATTTTTTTAAGAATAATTCTTTTGTCTTAAAAAATACCTAATTGATTAGAAATCCCTAAATTTTGTTATTTATCTTCTTAAATTCTTAATTTAATTTATTAAGGCTAATTAACTCTAATTCTTATTACCATAACCCATAATTTTCCTATGGTCTAAAGACAGCTTGAATGTCACTCAACCCATTTAATTGGCCCAAAGTCCAATTCATAACCTTTTTATATTTTTGTATATATATTAAACTCATTATAGTTTAATTATTCATTATAATTAGAATTATAATTAGAAGTCCGATGAATCCAGCACAAAACCTGGGTCCAAATCAATTGATAAGGCTTAGCCTATGGGCTCATCCTAAACAACAAGCCCAAGAATCTGTGGCCAACATCGATCCCTACTGTTCACACCACCACATCCAGGAATTCTACAAAGAATCCAAAACACCTGTACTCTGTTGCCATTACAGAAACCAGAGATTAAGGGCTTGATTGGACGTTTAAAATCTGTTTTTTTTCTTGCAAATGACCTCTAGCCTAGTGGTTAACAGAGATGCATGCGGTCCAAGTGGTTGGAGTTCGAGCAAGTTCGCCACAAATATCTTTTGCTTCAAAAAAAAAAGAAAAAAGAAACATAAATAATGTTTGGCAATCACAACTCAGGAAGTAGCAATTTAAAAAACTTTTGGGAAACAGGTGTTTAAACGTAGTTTTTAGAGAGTTAGTTTAAACTCTTTTCAGAGTTACATTTCTGACAGCCCGTTGTACCCTTCCCTTACTTTTTCTTTATCGCTCCTCTCTTCTCTCTTTCTCTCCCCACTTTTCCCCTCACAACTCCCTTCCCTACCCTCACCTAAAAAATGATGCCGACTTTGCACGCTCCCGGCCACCTCGACCCCCCTCAACCTCGCAAGCCCCGCTGAACCTCCTCGACTTCCGTCGGTCGTGCACGACCAGTCTCCTGAACCCACACGGTCACACCTCGGCCCCGCAGCATTTCGAGGAGGAGCTGACGGCGAGGAGGAGTCTTCGCTTTCGCAGGACCTCCCTATCGCGCACGAGGTAGCCGTCGCAGGAACTCGAGAACTCCTCCGCCACAGGAACTCGAGGCACTCTGAAGTAGCCCAATTTATTTTCCAAAGCTTGCAAGTTTATGGAGTTGAAATTTTTTTACAGAAGAGACTTACCATTTCTTCATGAGCAGAAACTTCCAAAATCTTTGACAAATCCCAAAATTACAACTTACAAAGAGCATTGAAGCACTCAAGAATTAGTCCACACTCCATAGTGGCTGGTTGCTTCATTGCTTCATCATGCATTGATTTTTTGTTTTCAATTTTCTCTTATAGGTTTTTTTAAGAAACTCTCAGTTCTAACCCAAAGAACTAAAAACATATGTTAAATTTGAAGTACCTGGTCTTTCGACCAAAAGAAGCACTCCGTTTATGTGTTGATTATCAACCTCTGTTAACAAATTTACAATTTTTTTTTTTCATTTACAGGCTTGTCACGAGATAACAAACACGTGTAGAGTAGATGGGTTTCCATTTTGATGATCAACTCAAGGTTTTCGTTTTTCTTAAAATATTTTAACAAACAATTTTTTTCCTTCTTAAAACTATTTTTCAGATGAAAGTAACCAAACGTAAATTCAAAATTTGTATATTCAGAAAAGAACTTTATAACATCTTTTATAAAAACAGTTTTCAGAACAAAATTTTATAAAACATATCCAAACGACCCTGTCTCCTTCGGCTCTTCTCTACTGACAATAATCTTTACATAGAAGAAGAAAGGAAGAAGAAGAGATAGAGAATCAAACATTTGTGTCCGATTGAATCCTGAGGACATGGTCGCAGTTTGTGTGGTACTGAACCTCGTCGAATCATGGAGGAAGCGGCTGTGGAGTTGAGGCGCGCCACCGCTCACCAAAGTTGCGCAATTCACCGGAGATCGGACTCAGATCAAGAAATTGAAACTGACAACGATCGAAAAAAGGGAAGAGGACTCTGTTAGAATTTGTTGTACCCTGTCGATTCATGAGATGAAGAACATAAATTAAATTGCGGAAGCGTACCTGAATCCATATCTTTGCTTGACGGATCTTGAAGCAGACGTCTCTTTATGGGGTTTGATCTTCCAACCCGCTACGATCCTTAATAACAAAGATAAAATCTTTGTTCCTCTCTTTGTTGATGGGGGTACAAAAGAGAATAGAGAAATCATCTCTTATGTGGCCATATGAGTTGGGGACCATAACCCTAATGAATACACATATATATATGTGTTGATATTTCTAATTTGTCCCCTCATCAAATTAGAATTATCTTCGGTATCTACACATTAATTCTATGACAATTATACCCTTAAGCCAATTTTCAAATAGACCACTTTAATTTGGCTTAATTATTTAGATAGCCCAAACACAATTAATTTTACATGTGTGGCCCCTTAATTATTGAATAATTCCAACAATCTCCCACTGGGCCACATATGTAGCCTTATAATTGTGTTAACCTTAGTGAGCTCATAAATTGCTATCTTAATCCTTAGGGTATATCCGGACAATCTCGTCCATTAACTATATTAATATAGGATCAAAGCGGCATTCGTCACATATAGCGTAACTAAACCATCAATGGTCACATATGCCAATATAGCTAAACGACATAGATCAATCATGGATGCGTAGCATAGAAATTACACGCAATGTGATCAATACATGTCTATTTCCAACTGGTCCTCCTTAACTTTAATGAGATCAATACTTTAACATAATGAAAACAGAATGAACTGAATTTTCATATATCTGATCAGATAAATGTCCAAAATACTTTAATACATAAATATGTCCAAAACCAAATAGCACCCAAATACATAAAATACAAACTTCCACTATATTGCCATATTCTTAATTAACACACATATGAGCAGTATGCTCATGAAAGACATTGGGTGATAATACTTTTCTGAGCGGATCCGCTAACATTGAGTTTGTCCTAATGTGCTATATGAACATTTTAACCATTCTGAATTCTTTCTTTCACAACTAGAAACTTTATGTCAATATCCTTGACTTATACAAGTTTCTGTTGTTATTGGAATACAGTACTGCTGATTTATTGTCACACCATAATTTATGTGGTCTTTCAACACCGTACTGTAGACGCAGCCTTGTGACAAAATTTTGCAACCATATTCCCTAAATAGATGCCCCACAGCATGTTATAAACCTTGCTGTCATGGTGGAAGAAATTATGAGTGCATATATGTTTGACACTCATCCAAAATATATCTCCATTAGTCAGCATAACCTGATGTGGATCTCCTACTGTGTTGGCATCCAATAAAATCGGAGTCGGAATACCTTATGATCTCCAGAATTATTCCATTTTCTACAAAGAGCATATAATTTCTTGTTCTCTATTAATTACTTAAGTAGTTTGGCTGCTACCCAATGATCCATCCATATTTGCTTAAATATCTGCCTAACATCCTAATATGTACGCAATATCCTGACGCGTACATACTTGAGCATACATTAGACTCCCTACAACTGATCATGAAGGAAAAATCTATTGTATTTTCTTAATTTTAAGGCTAACCTTAGGGCACTTGATTGAGACCGAATTTGTCTCCTTTAACGAGAGGTGTCACCTGATTTGCATTGAATACTTCAATCAATATACAAAACCAGAAAATTATTTCTACTCCCACTGAGCTTGTGATACACTCAATCTTCAACAATGTTCATCTCAAAACCAAACGAGATAGTCACTTGTTAAAACTTAAAGTATCTTTGACGAGAAGCCTGCTTGAGTCCATAAATAGATTCTGTCAGTTTGCGAACCATATTCTTTGGGTCTTCTGACAGAAAGTTTTCTGGTTGTACCATATAAATTATTTCGTCAATGTTACCATTGAGAAATACCGTTTTGACATCCATTTGATGTAACTCAATATTAAAATGTACAACAAGTACTATGATTGGTTTAAAAGAGTCTTTCAAATGAACCGAAGAGAAAGTCTCTTTAAAAAAACAATCCTTTCCTCTTCTCTTGAGGTTGTTGAGTTTGTTCCTCAGAAACAATTACCTTATCTTGAATGGGGATGCCTTTATGTTGTCTTGTTGAGGTAGCTCAACATTGACTTATAGAGGTAATTCGACATTGGCTTATTGAGGCTCCGAATTCATTTCTTGATCAATGAAAGGTGCAGAATCTTGCACATTGTCAAAAGTGATAGTAGGAATCGCAATTGATTCCTCCTCAAAGACAATGTCATTGACTTTATTTCTTCTCCAAACTCAACATCCTCAAAAAAAATTACATTTCTCGTCTAAAAAAATCTTTAATTTTGTGTTTAGTACTACGTGGTTCCATATGCAAGGTTTCTTTATAGGACGCAATAGTTTCAAGTGATAATAGCATGTCACGAACATTTAAAAAAAATACCAACATTATTTTGAATTTAAAGATAGATCAAACTTTATTGTTCCCAAATGAACAATGATAAATAAGATTGTCAAACAAGAAAACTGAAACTAAATTTCGTCTAAAAGACGGTACAATAAAAGCTTTAGATAAAATTGTCTATCAAATTCAATAATAACTAATTTTCAAAATTTATCCTATTGCATCCACTTCTACCGACTTGCCGTCTCCCATATAGATGTGTCTTTCACCATCAATTGGCTTTCAGTAGATCTGACAACCCTGCATAGAAACACTGATGTGAGTAGTTACACCAAAATCTAATCACCATGTGTTTCTTGATACTGAAGCTAAATTAATATCATACCAAATTAAGAAATGTACCTTTCTTTACACGCCATGCGTGGTACTTTGTACATTCCTTCTTTACGTGTCCCGGCTTGCCACAAAAGAAACAACCATTAGCCTCAGTTTGTTGTTTCTTTTGCACTGGACCCTTAGTAGCTTCTGTATTCTTTTGCTTAGTGCCCTTATACTTGTCTTTAGGGGTGGTAGCCAAATTAGCACTTTCAGTTTTATCTTGCTTCAATCTCTCTTCTTCTTGTACACAGTACAAAATGAGCTCATTTAGAGTCCATTTTTCCTTTTGACAGTTGTAACTGACCTTGAACTGATTGTACTGTGTAGGAAGTGAGAGCAATACCAAATAAACGAGCAAGTCATCCGACAAGTTGAGCTTAAGTGCCTTAAGTTTTGAAGCAATATGAGACATCTCCATGATGTACTCCCTTATGTTACCTTTGCCTTTATACTTCATGGTAATCAAGCGCAACAAAGGTGTGCTTGTTTTTGCCTTATCATTCTTTGCAAATAGCTTCTCGATTTCAGCAAGGAATTGTTTAGCATTAGTAACCTCATCAGATACTGCACCCCTGAATGCCTCTGGAATACCACACTTTATGATCATTAGACTCATGCGGTTTGAGCGTTCCTACTTCTCGAAGTTCGCTCTGTCACCAGATGAATTGTCATCCTTAGGAGTAGTGGGACGTTCAATCCTAAGTGCAAGGTCTAGATCCATGCAGCCGAGAACAATATATATGTTCTCTTTCCAGTCCTTGAAGTTTGTCCCGTTAAGCATTGGAATTGAGTTCAGATTAGCAGATATTGTAGCAACACTAGCTGAAAAGAGAACAAAAAATAAATAAACAAATATGCTCTAATTAATAACCAACGAGTAAAATATAGTCAAACAAATTCAAACAATGGTGAACCCCATCTCAAGATACCTAGTACATCATTAATATCAAGTCTTTGGACAGTGATATTAACTGCAAGTGGTACTCTTGGTGTAGTGATCAAACGTTGACAATAAGTCATGTCAAATAATAAGCCTATCTTTGGATCGGGTTATTATTCACATGTAAACCGTATAATTGTCACACATTTATCACCACAAGTATGTGTGCAATTCGGCCAAGTATTAACCTTCCTTTGGACCGGCTAATACCCGCATGAATATACACACACAAACATTCGACATTCCTCATAGACTATCTACGCAAGAGAGGTCACTTTGGCGACATCTTGTTTCAATGAGTCTACTTAGAATATTGGACAACTATTGCTAGTCATAAAAGGCACCAAAAAAATTGAATGTTGACTAAATTTTACAAAACTGAATCATGTCCAAAACTTTATATACATGCATATTCATAAGATTATTACTCAAATAAAGTAATCAAAAGCATAATCATGAATTTCAATTTGACAAAATTGGATATTATCAATATAACAAAATTCATGAAATAATCTACGGAGGATATGCATCCAAAAATAATATCAAATAATTTATAAGGATTACTTTAAATAGAATAATCTATAGAAGACCAAATATATATGCATCAACAGATTACATCAGATAATCTTTAAAGATTATACCAAAATTGGTCTACTGTATCAAAAGTATATGAATCTTGTGCATGATTTAAATCACAAATTAAATCACTTTAAATATAAGAACATTCAAATATTCTTTTAATAAAAAAAACATGCATCATAAAATAAAAAAAACTTCCAACTTTATTTCTGTTGGATCAAAGTTTATTCCTACTGATCCATTTTCAACTTTATGTTATTACTGTTCATGATCTCATATAAATAAACCTTCTGTGTTTTGTATGGAACCAAAGTACAGCGTGGGCGGGTTTCGTAGCTAAAAAAAATGCATCATAAAAAAAAACTTCAAATCGTCCTACTTTACATTGCAATAAGGACAACCGATCAAAATTAATCTTAAATAAAATTTTGTTCATTCATGAGATTATTGCAATAAGGACAACCGAGCAAAATAAGGACAACCGAGCAATATAAACAACTTCAGATCGTCCTACTTTAATTTATTGCAATAAGGACAACCGAGCAAACTAAATAGCATCTCAAAGAGATTTTACAAACTCAATATTTGCCAAAACATCTACTTTAGCGACTGAAACTTCCCGTTATATCATATGAATGTATTTAACAATAGAAAATAGAAAAAAAATTGCCGGTCGTAACTTTCCACAAAATTATATAGTAGCAAACTCAAAATTCTTTATGAGATTTATGATATTATAAAACTTTGATCGAGCAATCGGAACCCTAAATTAAATTAGATGGAACGATCTAGGGTTCTGAATCCAAAAAAATAAAATAATAAAATTCTAAAACTTCGATCTCATAAATCAAACAGGTAGGCTCTGATACCACTTGTTAGAATTTCTTGTACCCTGTAGATTCATGAGATGAAGAACATAAATTAAATTACGGAAGCGTACCTGAATCCATTGTCTTTGCTTGACGGATCTTGAAGCAGACGTCTCTTTATGGGGTTTGATCTTCCAACCCGCTACGGCCCTTAATAACAAAGATAAAATCTTTGTTCCTCTCTTTGTTGATGGGGATACAGAAGAGAATAGAGAAACCCTCTCTTTTGTGGCCGTATGAGTTGGGGACCATAACCCTAATGAATACACATATATATGTGTTGATATTTCTAATTTGGCCCCTCATCAAATTAGAATTATCTCCGGTATCTACACATTAATTCCATGACAATTATACCCTTAAGCCAATTTCCAAATAGACCACTTTAATTTGGCTTAATTATTTAGATAGCCCAAATACTATTAATTTTACATGTGTGGCCCCTTAATTATTGAATAATTTCAACAGACTCACCTCTACAACTACACTAATCGGTGCGGTCGACGAGTTGATTGCTGCCACAGTCCCAAAGTCCACCGAAATTGAAGACCTTGGTAATCTACTTGCTCGAAAAGAAAGCTCATCCAGAGCTCGTCAACTTTGCTTGACAGTGCTTCATCAGAGAAGAAGTTGGCTGCACACAGTGCGGAGCTCGTCAAAGTCGATCAATGGGACTATTATTGTCGTCAAGTCGATGGAGCTTTCGTCGGCTAGTCGTCAAATAGAGGCGTGTCTGGATTGACCGATCGGTGTCGACAAAGACGAGACCCATCGGAGATCGATTGACACCATACTAGTAGTGGTGAGTAGCCGATCGATCGCCTTTGGCCACTGACCGGAGTGGGTGGCCTAACATCACGGGAGTTGTGTCTAGGTTTCTCGCCGGAGATGGTGGATTTCGCCAGAATTGCAGCCCCTCGAAGTTGATCAAGGAATGGAGGAGGGTTATTCATAACCGATTCTTGATCAGTTACAAGAAGATGGCTTTTGAAGGAGAATGGGGTTGGGCCAGATGGGCGGTTGAGCTCAAAAATTGGAATGAAAATTCCAAGGATAATTAGCCCCTATTATAGGCAACTTTGGGTTAAAATTTAAATTACAAAAATAATTCTTCTTGTTGCAAAATTAATACCTACATGTGCTATTATTAAGAAAAAATAGTAATAACAAAATCTTAATCTAGAATCTTCTCCTTGTTAATCGTATGATTTTAATTAACTAATTAAACTTTTGACTTATATTTTATTAAGAATAATACCTTAGATTCTAGAAGATTTCCACTCTTAGACCTTTTACTAATTGTGCATCCCTTCCGTTTTTTACCAAATTTATATTTGATTAATTATTTTAAGATGTTCTCTTTCAGAAACCATACTTGAATTGGAAAAATTTGAAGGAGGAATTATAAATCTACACTCCTTAAAAAAATTCGTCCATGAAATTTCAGGAATGCAGATGCCTAGATAAGAGAAAGAAGAACGAGAATACATTAAACTTTGAAAAGATAGGGGTAATGCTCTCATATTTTATCTTCCCTCTCCCAGGTAGATTCTCCTAGAGAATGATTGTCACAACCCGCGTCCGTATGATATGGTAGCGGGTGCGTGAAGCACGCCTAGCCTACGCCACATAAATGGCATAGCGCGCTGTTATATAAGTTTGGTAAGCTACTCAATCAGGGGCGGATCTAAGTGTTGTATGGGGTGGGCTGGAGCCCACCCCAAAATCTTTTTTTTACCCTTTTTCACCATACAATTTTTTTGATTTTTTATATGGATTAGTCCACTTCTAGCCCCTCCAAATTTTTGGTAGCCCACCCTAGTTATAATTTCTGGATCCGCCCATGTACTCAATCGCAGAACTAAGAGATGAATCATAAAGAGAGAACTAAATCCATAAGAAAATATCCTAGTATCATAACATGTGAATCCAAGAGTTTGATCACAAAATTATTACAAACACTAAGAAAGTCTTCCGAAAAGAAATTCGATAGCGAATGCTAAGATAATAGAAAATATAATGCTAGGAAGTAGATTAAGATAATCAAATCTTGTTTGGAATGGTCTCGATGTCTCCAGGAACGTCCGTGGCCAAGTCCCCTACTACTTTGTCAGGTGATCCACAATAAGTAGGACAAAAGTTCTCAAGGTCACCTAATTTGATAACATATCCTGTCAGGATATGAGCAAGTACCTCTTACACATATGTTAGCCATAATCCAAAATATAAACTAGAAACAGAGGTGATAGAATGGAAATGAGACATAGCAAGTAAGGAGAACACGATAAGAAAATAAAGCTAAAAGTAAATGCATGAAAAGCTAACTAATGACAAGAAATGAAAGGCTAATCATGGCAATATGAATTAAAAGAATGTTTATTCTAAGTGTTTGAAATACCGTGTTCTACATGTGAGCGGCTAGGGGTATGATCCGGCACGACGTATGTGTGATGTGCGTCTGGTATTAGGCAAGTAAATACTAATGGGATAGTTCTGTGTAGCTCACATATATACTAAGGTATTCTCCCGCCCAACTAGTACTCATAAACTAGTCACGACACAAAATGATCATAAAGTCACAAGACATGATTATACATCACGTAGTATGATCATAAATCATGGTAATCATGAAATCATGGCATAGGAACAATTAGTACTATGTGTGTCACACCCCAGAACCAGAATACTAAAAAGTGGGGGACAGACACAGCCAGCTACGTACATTGAAGTGCAACCCACCTCGTAATACGGTCACGACTGTCTAGATGCATGAGAGTTTATCTACAAGCCAACAATCTCTTATGGTCAAGAACAAGCCTAGTGTATCAATCTCAAGCAAGCAAATAGTTGTTACAAGATGTTAGATCATCAGACATACAAGGTAAGGCATCCAAAACATTACATATTTAAACGATCATGAAGCTAGTCATACAAAATACGAGACTAGCAAGAGTTAAAGTCATACATGATCAACCCTAGGATTTGTCAATCATGTCACAGCCCTTAGGTAAACAGAAATTAAGTTTCAACACGAGCTAACACTTGCTCGGCGGCTAAACGCCTCAAAATAATAATTTATAATAGAGTGGGAGAGCAAAAATAAGAAACCCACTCGTTGCGAGGATTACGTCTGGTATTTACCAACTGGCTGGAAGGCAGGTAGATCCTCAGGTGCTACTCCAAAATCTGGCCATACAAAACCAGCTGGGTCAGACCCCAGAAAGAGCAAGTGCCACAAGGGAGGCTCCACTTAGGAACTAAAACCAGCATATAATAAAAAAAGAACTGATAAAAGAGAATAGTTAAATAACATGAGAGACTGAGTTAACATAAAACATTAGCTTGCAGTAGGAGGAACAAGAGGTGGAATATAATTCCCATGTTAATCAGGAGATAATTCATTCAAGCACGACCAATCAAGCCCTACGGGTTGCTATAGTTAGCTAACTAGGGTTATCACAAGCTTAGTTATTGACAAGATGCCATGAGATGTTCCCGCAGTCACAAGCCCTACAGACTATCCAGGTTATCTAGGCGAGGTTACAAGAGTTATCAAGATTCAAGAGAATTATTAAGTGATTTAGAGTACAACACATGACAGTGTATTGGAAATGCGCCCTACTCGTCGATAGGCTACAAGTCCACTGGTGTGGCCGGGATAACAGGATCGCCTGTAACTGGAAAAATCTCTATATAAACTACTTGATTAATCTAGTTGTTAACCTAGTCAGATACAGTACGAATTCCTGACCGTGGTAACCAGGAATCCATGTCCTAAACATGATGCAAGACAGGACATGTAGCTTATACAGGCGTAATCAAGAAAATCAACCACGATATCAAGACAAGGGTTACACTAGCAAGACAAGAATAACTGTCACAACAGCAATCAAGATAATACATGTCATGTCAGGTTTACTTGTCATGTCAAGAGTACTTGTCAAGAGTGCGTCTCGACGGGCCACTAGCATGTCAGGTCAGGTTTACTAGTCATGTCAAGAGTACTTGTCAAGAGTGTGCCTCGGCGAGACACTATCACGAATATCAATACGGGTTCAAGCTATCATGTCCAAGTCAAGTCAAGTTCAATACTAGCAAGTCGTAAACGTGCTCAAACTCTATCGTACTCAATATTAACAAGTTATTGTGCTGGGTAGCCGCAAGTTAGGCCAAGTACAAGATGCATGCATGGCCAAGACATTACACTAAGAAATATATAAACAAGCATGGAGATATGAGACAAGGGGTATCATGGCAAGAATAGCGCTGGACAAATAACGCTGGGCCAAATGATGCTGGGTGGCGTTGGGCCAAGAAAGCTAGGTGGCGCATGGCAAGTGGCACTGGGCCAAGTAGCACGTGCAACTGAGGTGGTGCGACGCTAAGGAGCGCACACAACCGAGGTGGCACGATGCTAAGGAGCGCACGCAACCGAGATGGCACGACGGTAAGGAGCGCACGCAATCGAGATGGCGCAGCATTAAGGAGCGCATGCAACCGAGATGGCGCTGCGCCAAGGGGCACGCACAACTGAGATGGAGCGGCGCTAAGGAGCGCACGCAACCGAGGTGGCACAGCGCCAAGGGGCATGCACAACCGAGATTACGTGACGCTAAGGAGTGCGCGCGCATACTGTTCATCTTTCCTAACCAGTATAAAAATGCTTGGTTGAATCCATGAACTCGAAAGGCCATAACTCCCTCAAAGCAAGTCGAAATCGAGACTTCCAAGGGTCCAAATTATGTAAAATTGATTTTTTCACAACATAGAACCATTAAAACTCGAAAATAACAAAGTTAAAGAGATCAAAACCAAGAAAAACCAAAAAGTTACAAACTTAGATCTATAAGAATCCATCCATCAAAACAAAAAATATGAAGTTCTAAAGAGGCTTATAATCAAGTAAAGAAGAGAATGGAACAATAAAACTTAAGATACATCATGAAGCAAGTTGCACTTGCCTAGGGTTTCTATTAGGTAGTGAGGAGTAAATGAAGAAGAAGAAGAAATAAATGAGAAGTTATGGAGGAGAGAGAGAGAGAGGAGTTGACTTATATATCAACCTCTCAATCTCAACCCAAACCAAACCAAACCAAGAAAAGCCAAGCCAAGCCGAACCAAAATAAACCAAGCCAAAGCTAAGCAAGACAAGCCAAAATACGGGTCACCTGACAATGTCAGAAATTTGTACACGTATACTGGAAATACGTATAATGGAAAACGGGAGTGACAACTCTACCCTCCTTAAAAGAATTCCATCCTCGAAATTTAATCAAGAGGGTAGAGGTGTAGGGACAAGCTACACTAATACTAGCAATCTATGACTAGCAGTCAATCAAGCAATCATTCATGCAAGCAAGAATTTAAAAGCATAAGGCATAAGGAAGACATTATACCTTATGAGTCATACAGGTGTGGATATCGCGATCGGATATCATACTCACGTTTCCAAGTTGACTAACCCAAAGAGTGATGACCCCAAGCAACACGGACTAAACTAATAGTCTTATTTTTGAGTACCTTCTCTCTTCGGTCCAATATAGATGCATGCCTTTCCTCATACGAAAGGTTGGCATCAACAACCAATTCCGAATGATCAAGGATATGGCTCGGATCTGGGATATACCGTCGTAATTGGGATACATGGAATACATCATGTACCTCATGTAACGACGACGGGAGAGTGAGACGATAGGATATATCACATACTCGTTCGAGAATATCAACCAACCCTATATACCTAAGACTAAGCTTTTCCCGTATGCCGACATGGGTAGGCGAGATCCTAAGGAATATATGGTCGTCGAAAGAAAACTCAAGAGGACGTCGATGAGAATCGGCCCAATGGCGCTGATGATCTTGTGTAACTCGAAGATAATCTCTGACTTGTTTGACCACCTCGATAGTCTGTGTAACCATCTCTGGACCAAGCATCTGCCTCTCGCCTACATCATTCCAGGCTAAAGGTGATCTGCAATTCCTGCCATACAATGCCTCAAATGGTACCATCTGGATACTAGCCTGAAAACTGTTATTATAGGAGAACTCCGCTAGATGCTGGTGATCTTCCCACGAACCACCGAAGTCAAGTATACAGGATCGTAACATATCTTCAAGGGCTTGAATCGTGCGCTCTGACTGACTATCTGTCTGCAGATGATAAGCTGAACTAAACTTGAGGCGAGTTCCCAAACGCTCTTAAAGACTCCGCCAAAAGTGCGACATAAATCTTGAATCTCTATTTGATACGATACTGACTGGCACTCTATGCAATCTGACTATCTGCCTGAGGCACATCTCTGCAAGCTGATCCTTCGACTGACCAATTCTGAAAGGAAGAAAATGAGCTACCTTCGTGATTCGGTCAACTATAACCCATATAGCATCTCTTTCAGCTAGGGATTTAGTAACCCAGTTACAAAATCTATGGTAATGTGCTCCTATTTTCATTCTAGGATCAGTAAAGGTTGAAGAAGTCCAGCTGGTCTCTGATGTTCAGCTTTGACTTGTTGGCAAACTAAACAACGAGAGACAAACCGAGCTATCTCCCTCTTCATGCCATTCCACCAGAAATGCTAACGGATATCACGATACATCTTCGTTCTACCAGGATGAATTAAGTACTACAAACTGTGAGCTTCTGCCATGATCTCTTGCCTGATGTCACCACTGGGTACACAAAGACGTCTTTCATGTCGAAACGTGCCATCTTCGTGAATACATAACTCTGCTCTTCGTCCCGCTTCATATTCTGCCCTAAGCCGCTGAAGCTTAGAATCTGCTGACTGAGCTATCTTGATCCTTTCAACTATACTGGAATGAACTTGCATACTGGCCATCATTGCCACACTAGTAGAAAGAACTATCTCTATTCCCATCTTCTGAAGGTCTGCTAATAACTCTGGCTGTGCTATTAGAAAATAAGCTCCTGCTCTTCGGTTCAATGCATTTGTAACTACGTTGACCTTTCCAGGATGATACTGCAGGTTGATGTCATAATCTACCAATAGCTCTAGCCACCTTCTCTGACACATGTTAAGATCCTTCTGGGTAAACACATACTTAAGACTCTTGTGATCGATAAAAATCTCTATTCGATCCCCATACAAGTAATGTCTCCAAAGCTTAAGTGCAAAAACCATCGCTGTTAACTCCAAGTCATGGGTTGGGTAATTCCTCTCATGATCAAGAAGCTGACGTGATACGCTGTATTAAGACGCATCCAAATCCTCTGCCTGAAGCGTCACAATAAACTGAGAATCCTCCAGTCCCATCTAGAAGCGTGAAAATGGGTGCCGTCATCAATCCTTGCTTCAACTTCTTGAATGAACTCTGACACTCTGCTGTCCAAGCAAACTGCACATCTTTGCGGGTCAACTGCGTCAATGGCGCTAAAATCCTAGCAAAGTCTAATACAAATTGCCGGTAATAGCTTGCCAATCCTAGAAAATTATGAACTTTTACGATGGTACTGGATACTGTCCATGACTCTATAGCCACTATCTTCTGGGGGTCAACTTCTACTCTACCTCTGGTGATGATATGACCAAAGTATGAAATGCGATCAAGCCAAAATTCGTACTTGCTGAACTTCACGTACAACTGGTGCTCTCTGAGAATCTGAAGGGCTACTCTGAGATGATGCTCATACTCTGCTTCACTCTTGCTATAGACCAATATATCATCTATAAACACTATCACGAACTGATCCAAATAAGGCATGAATATGCGATTCATGAGATCCATGATTACTGCTGGCGCATTGGTCGCCCTGAATAGCATAAGGAGAAACTCCCAATGCCCATATCTAGATCTGAGTGCTGTCTTCGGGATATTTTGCTCTCTGACTCTGATCTGATGGTACCCCGACCGTAAGTCAATCTTCGAGAATACTGCCACTCCACTGAGTTGATCGAATAAATTATCTAATTAACCTTGGTAGGGGATATCTATTCTTGATTGTTACGGAATTTAAGGTACGATAATCAACACATAATCTTAACGTACCATCCTCCATTTTCACAAAAAGTATCGGGGCTCCCCAAGGCGATCCACTAGCACGAATGAATCCCCTGGTTCTGAGTTCTTCAATCATCTTGTAAAGGTCTACAATTCCTATGGTGCCATTCTGTAGAATCTCTCTGATACTAGTACCATCCCTGGAATCAAATCAATGGTGAACTCTATCTCTCTCTCTAGCGGCATGCCTGGAAGCTCTTCGAAAAATACATCAGGAAATTTTTCTACTACCCTGGAAAACTGAACTGCTTCTGTTACTGCCATTCGCAAGATTGATGGAGAAGGTTCTACTTCGTCTTTGGAAAACAAAAACTCTTCTTCACCGGGAACCTAAAAAATAATCCTGCCAACATAGCAGTCTATTCTTGTATACTGATCCTTCAACCAATCCATGCCTAGGACCACATCATAGTCAGCCATCAGGAATTCTATCAATCTAGCGGGAAACTCTCTACCGCTAACTACGATTCAACACAAGAAAAAGACTCTATCTACTCCTATAAGACCGTTACCAGTAAGTATATTGAGCCTTACTGATAATGACTCGGGCTCTAGTCCTATCCGTGTTGCGAATCGTACAGACATAAATGAATACGATGCATCTGAATCAAATAATAATGATGCTTGAAAAGAGTTGACAAAAATGGTACCTGCCACCACCTCACCTGATGCCAATTCTTCTGATACTGACAGAGCCATAGCTTAACCCTGTCCTCTTGGTGCCGGTCCCCTCTGTCGATGACCTTTCTGCCGATTCTGAATCTGAGCTTGGGTCTGAACATACTGTTGTGGCCTCTGCTGCTGGAAGGCCTGTGCCTGAGGCGATAATGGCCTCGGAGGCTGGTACTACTGCTGCTGCTGTACTGGTGCTGGTCCCCTAACCGATGTACTGGTTAGGGTTGACAAAGATGAACTGGCTCTATGCGGGCAGGACCCTATCATGTGGTCTGGTGCCCCACAAGCCAAGCACAACCCCTATGTTCTGTGACACTCTGAAACCACGTGTCCAGGCTTCCCATAATGAGAGCAGCCCATTGTGGAGGATTGCTTCTGCTTCTGTTGCTGAAGGTACATCGGTGTCGAGTACTGAACCGACGAAACTAAGGTTGCCCTCCTAGGAGCTCCAATAGTCAAAGCCTTAGCTGTCGGTGCTGGGGCTGATGATTGAGACAACTGTCCATGAGGCCTCTTTCGTCCTCTAGTTCGATCTACTATCCTCTATGAAGTATATTCATGCCGCCTTGCTGCTCGCAAAACTGTATCAAATGTCTGTTGCTCAAACTGCTCCACCGTTAGAATAATCTCTAGGTAGAGTTCCTGCTGAAATCGCTATGCTTGGTCCAATTCGGTCGCCACCAAGGTGGGAGCAAACCGACTAAGCCTAGAAAACTAGGTCGCATATCCATCGACCGTCCTTTCCATCTGCTTGAGATTGCTGAATCTGGTCTGCAGATCATACCGAGCTACTGTATCAAAATACTTCGTCTGGAATTTGTTACTGAATACCGTCCACAGGACATGCGTCACCAAACTAACTACTAGCATCGCCTACCAGCCGCGGGCTAAGTCCAATAACTGTAGGTGAACAACGGCCACCTTCTCTTCCTCTGGAATCTGAGCTGCCTCCAAAATAACCTCTATATCCTGTAGCCACGCATCGGCAAAAATAGCATCTTCACTGCCGTCAAAGAAAGGAGGGTTCAGGCACTTGAAGCTGTTAGCCGTATTGTTCCCTTGATAGCTAACTCTACCTATAACATCTTGTACTGTTTGCTACAGGGCATCGCCCCGACGGTCTTGTGATACAAGCAAGTCCCGGATGAGTCCTATAAGGACTCTATTGTCAGGCTCTATAGGCGGGACTGGTTGAACTGGTGGCTCTGGATCCCCGGAATGCATTGTCACGCCCCTATTCGTAGAGTCATTTATTCACATATTTTATCTCTTGGAATCGATCGTCCTCGCTTGGGCGTGATGCCGTACAAGTCTGGTATTGCACTTGTACATGACAAAGATGGTACATAATTGATTATCTTCAAAGAGGAACACATCGCAGCGGCAAAAGCAGATAAATTGAAGTTAATGAGGACAATCTTTCTCATTTAATAGAAATACATCACTTCTTTATAGCAGCAGAGATAAAAGGATAACTTGAAGTCACACAGAGATATATAGAACTTTATTCTCTCTATTGATAATTGAAGAAAAGTACAATACTTGTATTGAAGTACAATGCTTACAACCAATCTCACTTTACATTGAAAGCCAACTGAACAATGCTATACAACTTATATTTGATACTTGGATACATTGAATTACAACTCGATATACCGACTTGGCTTACAACTCACTGGTACAACTGATTATAATGTTTTATACATTATGCCCTTTATAGACAGAAGACATCATCTTTTGCAAGGAGAGCTTCTGTATGCCCAACAAATCTTCGATGCTGTGGGACCAATCAAGCCAATCTTCGTTTGTAGAACATCCCAAGAACGAGCACCTGCCCACAAAAATGTGGGTCAGCACATCATCTATGCACTGGCGAGCAGAATCCAACCCACTCTCCTAAACCAACACTAACTGGTCAATTTTAACAAGCATTTAATAGAATGATCTTTCTACATTGGGCCTAGCATCAGTTTACAGTTCATGGGCAATAATCATAATAAAAAATATAAACTTGTTATCTCCTTTCTTATAGGAAGGCAACAATGAAACATACTTGGTGTTATCAAGTTCTGATATTGTACATTTAGAGGCATCCTTTAAGTGTCGTTGAGTTAACATTAGCCAAACATGTTATAGGTATTCTTTTAGCAAGGCAACACTCCAGCATATTTCATTTAACATGTTGAGCATGTCATAGAGTTCTCTTTTAAAGGTAACATCACAACATTGTCTTGTTTAGCATGATTAAGCAGACAATTCAACCAACATATATTGCATATATCACATTTAAGTGATTTCTTACCGATATCCGACTCCTCCTACCTGCATAAGAATACATGATAATATGATATACTTACTCTGTCTGCACAAAACATTCATTAGCATGCATCCTGACTACATGACCACTGGTGCTGCGCACCATTTAAGGACTTTGCCATATAGGACTTCATAGGGTATGGGATGTGCCCTTCACCAGGTTGCGAGCCCGAATGAAGGTCCTAATACCTCGTGCCACCAAAGCACGCCGATTCCCTCCTAGGCCGACTCGATCCCGGCACCCCGGGTACCGTTCGAGGAAATAATACCTTGTATGCAAGTTTGCCCATGGTCATGCGAATGCGTGTCCTACTCAATCGCGTTCGAAGTCGCATGATGAAATAATAAGATAAGTAAAGGCAACAGTTCATTATCTCATCTTTCCAATATTACCACCTGTTCACTTGGTAATCTTAATGATCCCAAGCCTCATCATTTCATATTGCATCAATCATTGCAACATTTCTCATATCATCCCTTTTAAAGAGGAACGAACAACATTTCATTCATCTCGATAAGACCTGCAGCATTTCATTTATTTCATAGGGGCAGTATTCATTCTTTCATTGCTTATAAGGAAAATAGGCAACAACAACAGTTATACAGAAGATACATGATCGAGGTGTTTCATTCAGTCCTTTGTATTAATAGCATAACCAGTTCTTTACTCATGTATCATTATCGTAGCATCACATTACTCAAGTATTTATTGCTTAAGCAGTATTAACCGAAGGGACGTTATCAATTCTTTTCAAGCATCAAGTCGCATTAGCAGTTCAAGTATGATTCATTCGACAGTTCAATAATGCTTAGCATAAGCATCTCTATTATTCAACAACTAAAATATGGGATATTTAGGGACAATTCATAGCATCACGTTATTCCATTTATTAAGTATACAAGAATAAGGAGGAAGGAGGACAGTTCCACTTGCCTGCATAAAAGGGTCTTCTTATTCTGGTTGCACACATTCCCCCAAAGCGTAGCTCCACCAGCGAGCCACGTTTCAACACTTAATCCATCTAGCCAGCTAAGAGAAACTGCATCAGTCTCAACTCTCTTGATCTCCAACACAAGTCATGGTCTAACATTCTGATCCCCTCCAACAAGCCAATCAAATGCCTCGTGCGGAGCGGGGCATTACATGCATGACTCAGGATGCTGCTCCAGAGTGCTGGTCTTGGTCCCCAGGTTTCTGCTGGTTCACTGGAGGTGCTCCACCCGGCTAATCGGTAGGATCAGAAACAATGCCACTGAAGAAAATGACATGAAGAACAATACGGAAGGACCATGATTGATCAAGGATAGAAGCACCTTATTTGGTCAGGTTTCAGGAGGATTAGAAAATACAAGTAGAGATCAAGGGAGAATCCTGATCAAGACATCTATTCAGCAAAACCCTCACACATGTCTTGATTTACAAGACCTGTATGGGCCACCACTTAAACCGTGTCACAGCCTAGAACCAAAATACTGGAGAGCGGGAGATAGACACAGCCAGCTACGTATATTGAAGTACAACCCACCGCGTAATACGGTCACGACTGTCTAGATGCATGGGGGTTTATCTATAAGCCCACAGTCTCTTATGATCAAGAACAAGCCTAGTGTCTCAATCTCAAGCAAGCAAATAATTGTTACAAGATGTTAGATCATCAGACATACAAGGTAAGGCATCCCAAATATTTCATATTCAGATGATCATGAAGCTAGTCATACAAAATACGAGACTAGCAAGAGTTAAGTCATACATGATCAACCCTAGGATTTGTCAATCATGTTACAACCCATAGGCAAACAAAAATTAAGTTTCAATACGAGCTAACACTTGTTCAGCGGCTAAATGCCTCAAAAGAATAATTTACAATAGAGTGGGATAGCAAAAATAAGAAACCCACTCGTTGCCAGAATTACGTCTGGTGTTTACCATCTGGCTGGAAGGCAGGTAGATCCTCGGTTGCTACTCCAAAATTTGGTCATACAAAACCAGCTAGGTCGGACCCCAGAAAGAGCAAGTGCCACAAGGGAGGCTCCACTTAGGAACTAAAACTAGCATATAATAAAAGAAGAACTGATAAACGAGCATAGTTAAATAACATGAGAGACTGAGTTAACATAAAACATTAGCTTGCAGTAGGAGGAACAAGAGGTGGAATATAATTCCCATGTTAATCATGAGATAATTTATTTAAGCACGACCAATCAAGTCCTACAGCTTGCTATAGTTAGCTAACTAGGGTTATCACAAGCTTAGTTACTAACAAGATGCAATGGGATGTTTTCGCAGTCACAAGCCCTGCAGACTATCCAGGTTATCCAGGCGAGGTTACAAGAGTTATCAAGATTCAAGAGAATTATTAAGTGACTTAGAGTGCAACACATGACAGTGTGCTGGAAATGCGCCCTACTCCTTGGTAGGCTACAAGTCCACTGGTGTGGCCAGGATAATGGGATCGCCTGTAACAGAAAAAATCTCTATATGAACTACTTGAACCATCTAGTTGTTAACCTAGTCAGATTCAGTGTGAATTCTTGACCGTGGTAACCAGGAATCCATGTCCTAGACATGATACAAGATAGGACAGGTAGCTTGTACAGACACAATAAAAAAAATCAACCACGGTGTCAAGACAAGGGTTACACTAGCAAGACAAAAATAGTTGTCGCAACAACAATCAAGATTATACATGTCATATCAGGTTTACTTGTCATGTCAAGAGTACTTGTCAAGAGTGCACATCGACTGGCCACTAGCATGTCAGGTTAGGTTTAGTAGTCATGTCAAGAGTACTTGTCAAGCGTGCGCCTCGGCGGGCCACTATCACGAATATCAAGACAGGTTCATGCTATCATATCCAAGTCAAGTCAAGTTCAATACTAGCAAGTCGTAAACGTGCTTAAACTCTATCATGCTCAATATTAACAAGTTATCGTGCTGGGTAGCCGTAAGTTAGGCCAAGTACAAGATGCATGCATGGCCAAGATATTTCTCTAAGAATTATATGAACAGGCATGGAGATATGGGACAAGGGGTATCATAGCAAGAATGGCGTTGGGCCAAATGATGCTGGGTAGCGCTGGGCCAAGAGAGCTAGGTGGCGCACGGCAAGTGGAGCTGGGCCAAGGAGCGCACGCAACCGAGATGACACGACACTAAGGAGCACGCACAACCGAGGTGGCACGACGCTAAGGAGCACGTGCAACCGATATGGTACGACGCTAAGAAGCGCGTACAACCGAGATGGCACGGCCTAAGGAGTGCGCATAACCGAGATGGCACGGCACCAAGGGGGGCACGCAACCGAGATGGCGTGACACTAAGGAGCACGCGCAACTGAGGTGGCACGGCGCCAAGGGACGCACGCAACCGAGATGACACGACACTAAGGAGCGCAAGCGCACATTGTTCATCTTCCCCAACCATCATAAAAATGCTTGGTTGAATCCATGAGCTCCAAAGGCCATAATCCCTCAAAACAAGTTGAAATCGAGACTTCTAAGGGTCCAAATTGTGTAGAATTGAATTTCTCACAACATAGAACCATTAGAACTCGAAAATAATAAAGTTAAAGAGATAAAAACAAAAAAAAACCGTAAAGTTACAACTTAGATCTACAAGAATCCATCCACCAAAACAAAAAATGTTAAGTTCTAAAGAGGCTTAGAATCAAGTAAAGAAGAGAATGGAACAATAAAACTTAAGATCCATCATGAAGCAATTTGCACTTGCCTAGGGTTTCTATGTAGGTAGAGAGGAGTAAATAAAGAAGAAGAAGAAATAAATGAGGAGTTATGGAGAGAGAGAGAGAGAGAGGAGTTGACTTATATATCAACCTCTCCATCTCAACCCAAACCAAACCAAACAAAGAAAAGCCAAGCCAAGCTGAACCAAAATAAACCAAGCCAAAGCTAAGCAAGATAAGCCAAAACACGGGTCACCTGACAATGTCAGAAATCTGTACACGTATACTGAAAATACGTATAACGAAAAATGGGAGTAATAATGTGTAAGCTAAAAAGTTTATCGAAACATGGCATGCAAACTATACACAAGCTTTTAAAGCATTTATTTAAGAAATTGATAATCATAGGTGTAGAGTACTTACCTTGGTTAGTTGTTGTCGACGTGGACGACACGAATGTGTCGACACGAAAAGTATCAAAAGCTAACGACCATAATTAATCCCGAGAGTAACATGATTATGCTGAAGATCATAACGTTCCCAAATATTCAGAGATGATCATAGCGAAGATATTCCAAGATTGCCCAAAAATAAGAATGCCTGATATTGCCTTGAGTACGAAGGTCACGATTTAGGTAGAAGTCCGCATTCGAAAAGACAAAAATGAAACGTATAATTAGGCGTGATCATGCTTTGATCAAATAAGTCAAAAAGGGAATCGATTTAGGACTTGGTCATATAGCTAATAATAATTAGCTAAAAATACAATTTAGAAGGAAACTATTGTTTTGAAAATATTTAGAATTTACTAATAGTATTTAGAAGGCTAAGGCTGAAATAAATAATAGATTCTAAAATTGATCATATATGATCTAGGCCCAAAGCCTATAGCTAAATAATTCTATTCATAGTATTTTAGGCCATTTGATTAGCCTATTTGACTATTAAATTTACGGTCAAGACTTATTTGCAAAAATAAATAACAACACATCTTTACGGCTCAAGACCATTTACTAATGAATCGTATTTTAGGGATAAAGTCCCAATTTAGAAAAAAAGACTAAATATATAGGGCTCAAGGCCCAATTGGTTCTACTTGAATAATATGGGGCTAAAAGCCCAATCAAAATGATTAATTATAAATGTTGGGCTAATAGCCCTTTTTAAATAAAATTATAATAAAGGTCAAGAACCCCATGCTATTAATTATTTAGATATTTTAGGGCGAAAAGCCCAATTTGGTACTCTAGTTAACAATACAGGCTAATAGCCATATTGGAAAAGAAATACAAATGATGTAGGGCTTAAAGCCCATATTCAATAAATGTACATATACATGTATTTATTATATATAATCCTTCATCCCAATAGTATATATACATATATTACTATTCATATGTGTGTGTGTGTGTATATATATATATATATATATATATATATATATATATATATATATATATATATATATATATATATATATATGTATATATATAAAATAAAAAAAAAAATAAAAAAAAAATAATAATAATAATAATAATATACTATACTGATATTATACTAATATATTATATGTATAAGTATACATTAAACTTTGAAAAGATAGGGGTAATGCTCTCGTATTTTGTCTTCCCTCTTCCAGATAGATTCTCCTAGAGAGTGATGCATCCATACAACTTTGACTAAAGCAATAGTTTGATTGCGAAGTGTTTTCTCCCTATGGTCCAAGATCTCTACGTGTTGCTCTAAGTAGGTCAGGCTGGGTCCAACCTCTAGCTCTGAATGGTCTAGAATATGGATAGGGTCTGCGATTACCTCCAAAGTTATTATACATGGAACACATTATGTACCCCTCCAGATTTGGTGGTAAGGTAAACTGGTATACAACTGTGCCAACCTTCTCAAGTATTTCAAAGGGTCTAATGTACCTAGGACTGAGTTTACCACTTCTGCCAATCCGAACCACGTGTCGAAGAAATCCTTAGAAATACTAAGTCCTCAGTTGTGAACTCCATACTAAATCCACAGTTGTGAACTCTAATGGTCTTCGTCTACCGTCTGTCAATACTTTTGTCAGTCTTTAGCTACGCTGTGTTAATCTCTGATATGCTTGACTTTTACTACAACGCCTACCACCATTTTAGGACCGAGTAAGGCCCTCTCTCCATTGTCATCCCAAGATAAGGGTGTACGACATCTTTGCCCATACAATGCTTCAAATGGTGTCATCCCAATACTTGCTTGATAGCTATTATTGTATAAAAATTCTAAAGTGTAAGTGGTCTTCCCATGATCCTCTGAAGTCTAAGTCACCAATCCGCAACATGTCTTCTAATGTCGGAATAGTTCTATCGGACTGTCCATCGGTCTGATGATGGTAAACTGTGCTAAACTTCAGCTAAGTTCCTAAACTTTCCTGTAGGCTCTTCCAAAAGTGTGAAATGAATATGCTATCTTTGTCTGAGACTATGCTGATTGGAACTCCATGAATCCTTACTATCTGTCTTATGTATAACTCTACTAGCTTCTCTGTTGCTACTCCCACTTTGGGAGGAATGAAGTGTGCTAACTTAGTCTGTCTACGATTACCCATATAGAATCTTTTTTACCAGGTGTCCGTGGTAGTCCTTTGTAATATGTTCCCACATCAATTCTGGTATGGGTAGGTTGGAGTAATCCTCAAGATCTCTAATGCTCTAGCTTTACTTGCTAGCATACTAGGCATCTTCAGACGAACCTTGCTACTTCTCTCTTCATTCCGTACCACTAGACATGTTCCCTTAAATCTTTATACATCTTTGTTTCTCCAGGGTGGATGGAGTATTGTGACTGATGAACTTCTTGCATAATTTCCTCACTTGAACTTCCACTAGACAAACGTATATAATTGTGATTGTAACTGAATCTCCTTAATCTTCTCCATTAAGCTTGATTGGACTTGCATATTTATTATTTGACCTTCGATTCCTGGAATAATAACTTCTCTGTACAAGCTTTCTAAATCTTCCAAGAGGTGTCGATCTATGGTTAAGAACATAGTTATTTAATATCTGCTTAATGCATCTACTATGTTGGATTTTCTGGATGGTATTGAAGATTGATATCAAAGTCGTTCATTAGTTCTAACCATATCCGCTATCTCATGTTTAGCTCCTTATGAGTAAAGACATACTTAAAACTCTTATGATCCGTGAAGATCTCCACTTTCTTACTATATAGGTAGTGTTTCCACAAATTCAAAGTAAATATTACTGTTGCTAGTTCTAAGTCATGGGTTGGATAATTCTTCTTATGAGGCCTAAGTTGCATGGAGGCATAAGCTATCACCTTCTTATTATGTTCTAGAACATACCCCAATCGTTTTCCTGAAGCATTACTGTATATTGCAAATCCACCCGATCCTGAAGGTAGGGTTAATATAAGTGCTAAAGTTAGTCTCTTCTTTAATTCTTCGAAGCCTGATTGGCATTCTTTAGTCCAGACGAACACTTTTTTTCTTTCGAGTAAACTTGGTCATTAGCTCGACAATTCTTGCAAAATCTTGTACAAACTTTTGATAGTAGCCTATAAATCCCAAGAAACTTCTGACTTTTGTTGCTTACCCTGGAGTAGACCATGATTCCACTATTGTAATCTTGTTCGAATCTACTGCTATGCCCTCCCCAGTTACCATATATACCAAGAATTCTACTTTGTCCAAAAGGAATTCATACTTAGAAAGTTTTTTGTATAGCTTCTGCTTTAGTAATGTTCCCAAAACTATCCTCAAGTGCTCCTCATGCTTTTCTAGGGTCTTTGAACATATTAGGACGTCGTTGATGAAGACTACTACAAACTTATCCAACTATATATGGAATACGTTATTCATTATGTTCATAAAATTGTAGGGGCATTTGTGAGTCCAAATGGCATCACTAGGAACTCATAGTGGTCATATTTGGTTCGGAAGACATGTCTTCCTAATATTCTCTTTTCTAACCTTCACTTGGTGGTAACCTAACCTTAGATCGATCTTGGAGAATACCTTTGCACCACTCAACTGGTCGAAGAGGTTATCAATCCATGGTAAGGGGTATTTGTTCTTAATAATGTTGTTCAAGGCTTAGTAGTCGATGCACATCCTTACTGTTCCATATTAATTATAAACAATACTGGTACTCTCCAAGGTAAAGTACTTGTCTGGATAAATCCTTTATCTTCTAGGGCTTTGATATGCTCTTTCATTTCTTTTAACTCCTTGGGATTAATTCTTTAGATATTATGTGAGATGGGTGATGCTCCAGGTACTAAGTTGATGGTAAACTCAATATCTTCTCTGGTGGTAGTCCTAGTAGCTCATCCAGAAAGACGTTTACAAACTTTGCAATAATGGGATGTGGTAGTTCTTTCTCTTCTACCATTGCCCCATAGTTTATTCCCCTGTTTGATTTTACAACTCCACTAGTAACTTCGAATCTGGGTTGTCCTCAAGGATTGAAGACTACACATCCTTTGTAATAATTGATAACCGCATGGTGCTTACTTAACCAATCCATTCCAAGGACAACAAAAAATTCGAAAGTGGCATTGCAAGTAAGCTTGCCCACAATTCTCTACCTGCTATGGTTGTAGGGTATTTTTTGCAAATAATACTTAGTGGAACTATTCCTCCATCGATGTGAGACTCGTCTCACAGTATTGGTATTTGTATACAGATACACGAGTATTTACTGATCTATTGAGTTTTATTAACTGTGATTATTTCTGGATTGTTCAAGACTGCTAGAATACCTATTGGCATTGCCATAGGCTTGTGTAAGGATTGGCTTGTAGAATGGTTAACCTGGAAATTTTTTCTAAGTAAAGAGGTTTCAACCTTTCAGATAATCCTTTAAAAATCTGCAAAAAACCGACGGATCATCCGAATGGCTTATTATTATTAGAAAAAAGTTGCTGTGACATTTTAGATTATCCAACGAAAATCGAAGGAAATTTGTCGGATCATCCGACCGTCGGTTAGGATGGGATATTTTGATGAATAGTGCTATAATATTTTGATGAATAGTAATGATACGTTCTTTCGTCTAGTGGTTTCTTGGTTTTGATACGTCTTATTATCCAATGGTTTCTTGGTCTTCTTTGATGAACGGTCTAGATTAATTCGGATCGAGTCACGGATCACGATCGGACGGTCACGATTAATTTTCCTTCTTTATATATACGAGTTTAATTTATTTTGAAATTTATTTTTACATTCTCTCTTAACTCTTCTTCTCTTCTTGTTTCCACTCTATATTCTTGAGAGCTTGAAGGTTGGTCTCGAGACCTCAAAGTGTGGTTTCTGAACCTCTCTTGGTGTGGAGTTGAAGAGTTAGGCTGAGAGCTATCATGGGGAAGTACATCTTGCCGAACTACTAGACAATTATTGTTTTACAGCTGTTTTGATTTTTGTAGCCTTGATAGCTCATTATTTTCTAAACCTTGTTTTGCTAAAATTGTGTCCCTCGAGATACTCGTCACTTTTACCGTCTCGGATTTTGGTTTGAGCTAGGTTTTGTTTTCCTGCCATGTCCTGATATTTTCTTAGTTGGAAAAGCTTGGTATCAGAAAAGATACGAGAGTTTCTACCACTAGACTTAGTCCATATTGTTGGCCCATTGGTCGTGTTCAAATCTGATTTTAATAATTGATCAAACTCTGTCTCGATATATGAATCAATTCAGATGTTTACTAACGACGTTTTGGACACTGATCAAAGATGGATATCTACTCCATTCAAGACCGAAGCTATTTGCCACTCAAGAATGTATTTCCTTCAAAGCAATATAATTTTCATTTTATTGAGTCTAGGAATACATTGTACACCAAGTCGTACTGGCAAATAGGCTATCCGAAATCATTTTTCAAAACTGACCTATCTTTTTAAAATGACCTATATTTTTAAAAAATATCTGTTTTACAAAAAACTTCTGAAGGATTTTCAAAAAGCCAAAATTATTTTTCACAAAATCAACTGACCAAACCCTGACAGAACTCGGCCAGAGTTTGACCAAGTTGAACGTTATGTGAACGTTTGATTTTGAACTTGGTCTCTCTTCAGTTGCGGTTGGTTACAAAGAGTTCTGTCCGAATTCTGCCCGAATTCTGCCAGAGTTCTGCCTTTGGAAAAACTATAAATAGAGAAGGATTTCGATCATTTCAATACACCAATTCACTTTCAATCTCTTCTCTTCTAAAGTTTACATTTCTTCCAAAGAGTTCTAAAAAGCTTCCATTTTTAAATCCCAAGCCAGTTACAATCCTCTAGTCGATTTGCCAGTGCAGTACGGTCTAGAAGTTTCAGAGCGATTGTAATCAGAGGCTTGATTGAAAAATGACTCTTTACAATTGAAGTTGGTCGAGTTCTTCGTATCTAAGCTCGCGTCTGTAGAAGTTGCAAGGACTTCATATGAAAACTTGCAGGATTTTCTAATAGTGGATTCAACTGGAAGCTAGAGTTCTTCCGACTGGACTATTCCTCACAAGAGGGAAACCAGTATAAATCTCTGTGTTTGTGTTTGCCTTCTGATCACTCTTTTATTACTGTCATTTATTTTGTGATTATTTTTATATCTGTGATCTAACTACTAACAAATTTTTTAATTAGCAATATTCTGCTGCCTACTCTATTCACTCCCCCTAGAGTATTCTGCTTTACGATTTCGTTCCTACAATTGGTATCAGAGCGGGTTATACAGGTAAAGCAAGGTAAAATTGTAGCTATATTCAGTTATTTTTCAATTGTTATATAGATCACAGAATTACACATGGCAACTGTGAAATTCACAAGTGAAAGCCAAGCCACAAACAGACCTCCACTGTTTGACAACACAAACTACACTTATTGGATAACACGTATGAGTTTCTTCCTGAAATCTCTTGATTTTGACTTATGGTCTGTAGTTATTGATGGATACAAAAAGCCTCCTCGTATTAATGTTGATGGAGTTTTAGTTGAAAAATCCCATGACAAATATACAGAGGATGAAAAAAAAGGCCAGTCTTGACGCACGTGCTATTAACGCTTTATTTTGTGCTTTAGACAGAACTGAATTTAATAGGGTGTCTACCTGCACAACATCAAATAAAGTGTGGAAATTTCTCGAAGTAACCCACGAAGGAACAACACAAGTCAAGGAGTCAAAGATCAGCAGACTTACTCAGGAGTACGAGGCATTCAAAATAAAGCCAAGTGAATCAGTCACTCAGATGTTTACAAGATTCTTGGATATTGTAAATCCTTTGTCTTCATTAGGCAAGGATTACAGTAACCATGAAAAGATTCACAAACTTCTACGAGCTCTCACAAAGAACTGGATTCCAAAGGCTACAATAATTATTGAAGAAAATGACCTCTCAACAATGTCTCTGGAAACACTCATGGGTAAGCTACTCACTCACGAGTTAGAACTTCAAGACTTTGAAGATGCTACACCAATGGAGAAGTCAGAGAAGTCGATCGCTCTCAAGGCTCAACATAGAAGAACTGTCGAAGATGATTCTGACGACAACGACTCTGACTCTGAAGATCAAGCTCTTCTGGTAAGAAAATTCAAGAAGTTCATGAGATTTAACAGGAGAACAAAAGACAGCAGCAACAACAACAACGAGGAAGATCTTATTTGCTACGGATGCAAGAAGAAAGGACACATGAAGAAAGATTATCCAACAACATCATCATTATCAAAGAAAAGCAGCAAATATGACAAAGGCTACCTGAAGCGATCTACATCAAAGAAGTACGCCAACACAAGTATATAACATGAAGGCGAAGCCAGCAATTCAGAAGACGAACAATCAGATGACGCTACAAATGTATGCTTGATGGCTTGCGATCAGGTACTCACTAATCCTCTATTTGATCCTTATGATGATTTCACCTTTGAGCAACTAGGAGAGGCTTTCAGTAACCTGTTAAAGGATTATAGGAAACTGCATAGTAAATATGAAACCTCTAGGAAGGTACTCAAAGAGTACAAAGGTGAAATAGGAAGACTTACCAACCAACTAGATCATGTTAGAAATAATGATTCTTCAATTGAGTTTGGTGAGCTTTCATCTATTAAGTTGTTGTTACACGAGACTGTTAAGCTATCCGAAGAAAAAGACCGAACTATTATCCAGTTAAAGGAAGACCTATCTAAGGAGAGAAAAAGTCTCCAGTGTGCACAAGTCAGAATTGAAACACTTACATCTAACTATACTAGATTGTATGACACTTCCAAAAAGTTGGAAATTAGTTTAGAAAAATGGCCTGAAGTTGCTGCTTCCTATTCTAACACGTGTCAATTACTGAATCATCGGAACACGCCCAAACCAAACACTGTCAGACCAAACCATACCAAACCTATGCCCAAGAAGACTAATAGGCATGCATTCTTCTATACTAGAAAACCAAAACTTACCAATCATGTACCTCACACAACTTTCAACACTCAACATGCAAAATGTCATTATTGTGGCCTCATTGGTCATATATCCTCTGTATGTAGAATTAGAAAGTTAGTTGATTTAAATGTTTATGCATGGATACCAAAAACTAACCAGTCAGAACCCTACAAGAAATGGGTACCAAGAGTTTCATCTGTAAACTATTTTGTAGGTGGAACGCCTTTCACATGCTAGGAGCAAATAGATCCTCGACAGCGGTTGCTCACGGCACATGATCGGTGACGCTTCATTATTCGCAACACTGTCGAAGAAGAATAAAGAAGGATACGTCTCCTTCGGTAATAATTTAAGAGGGTACATAATCGATATCGGTAACATTGGTAAGGCTCCCTATCCTATGATTAGAGATGTCTGTCTAGTTACTGAGTTAAAACATAATCTACTCAGCATAAGCCATTTAGCTGATCACGGTTATGGCATTAACTTCGTCAAAGACAAATGTACTATAGTTGACAGTTCAACTGGTAGTACTATCTTTGAAGGTATCAGGAAAGACAATATATATGTTTTCTATTTGTTGTAAGATGCTAACAAAGCAGGTAGATGTTTAATGGCCAAAAACATTGAGAGTCAACTATGGCATATGAGACTCGGTCATGCAAATATGGATACAATTTCAAGACTATCTACAAAGAAGTTGGTACACGGCTTACCGGACATATCTTTCAAGAAGTATACGGTATGTAGTGAATGTGAAAAGAATAAAGCTACCCGATCTGCCTTTAAATCCAAGAACGCTGTAAGTACCACTAGACCTCTACAATTGTTGCATATGGACTTATTTGGACCAAGTAGAATTGCTAGTTTAGGTGGTAAGTTATATGCTTTTGTCATTGTAGATGATTTTTCTAGATATACATGGGTATATTTTCTTGCACACAAGAATGATGCATTATCAGAATTCATCACCTTTTGTAAGAAAGTACAGAATGAAAAATGGTTCATGATTACTCGCATTCGTAGTGATCATGGCGGCGAATTTGAGAATGCAAAATTCAAGCAATTTTGTGACACACACGGTTATGTGCATGAATTCTCTTGCCCTAGGACTCCACAACAAAATAGAGTTGTGGAACGTAAGAATAGAACTCTATCTGAAATGGCTAGAGTAATGTTAAACCAGTTTAGTCTACCTAGATACTTTTGGGCTGAAGCTATCAATACGGCGTGCTATATTCTCAATAGGGTTATAATTTGACCTATATCGAAGAAGACTCCCTATGAACTATAGTTTGATAGAACACCCAATGTTTCATATTTTAAGATTTTTGGTTGTAAATGCTTTATTCTTAATACTAAAGACAATCTGAGTAAATTTGATGAAAAGGCCGATGAAGGTATATTTCTAGGTTATGCAGCAAAGAACAAAGGGTACAGAGTCTTCAACAAAAGAACCATGATCATCGAAGAATCAATCAATGTCAAGTTTGATGAGCTAAATCAACACTCAGACGATGACGACAATGAAGACGTAATTACACCAAGTACAGCTACTGCAAAACCTTCACACAAAGATACAGAACCTTCAAACAAAGAAGCCGGAACTAGCAATCCTGAGGATACGCCAAAAGCGATGAGATTTTTGGCAGATCATCCAAAGGACTTGGTAATTGGTAAGATTACCAAGGGTGTAAGTACTCGTTCCTCCAATAAAGATATAGCTTCTTGTGTTGCTTTTGTTTCGCAGTTTGAACCCAAAAATATTGAAGAAGCATGTAGTGATAATTTTTGGTTAGATGCTATGCAAGAGGAATTAAACCAATTCGAAAGGAATCAAGTTTGGAAACTTGTTCCCAAGCCCATTGATCATCCGGTCGTTGGCACCCGTTGGGTATTCCGAAACAAATTGAACGAGAATGGTTTAGTGACTCGTAATAAGGCTCGACTTGTAGCTGAAGGATACAATCAAGAAGAAGGTATCGACTACCATGAGACTTATGTCCCAGTTACAAGATTAGAATCCATTCGCATGTTATGTGCATTTGCATATTTTCATAATTTTAAGTTATTTCAAATGGATGTCAAAAGTGCATTTCTAAATGGTTTTATAAAAGAAAAAGTTTATGTAGCTCAACCTCCCGGTTTTATTGATTTCAAATATCCTGAATATGTTTTCAAGTTGAAGAAAGCCTTATACGGTTTGAAACAAGTCCCTCGTGCTTGGTAGGATCGTTTAAGCTCTTTTCTACTTGATAATGGTTTTTCGAAGAGAAAGGTTGACACTATATTGTTTATAAAATTTTTGAATAACAATATTCTTTTGATTCAATTCTATGTAGATTATATTATTTTTGGATCTACTGATGAATCTCTTTGTCAAGAATTCTCAAAGTGTATACAGAATGAGTTTGAGATGAGCATGATGGGAGAGCTGAAATTCTTTCTCGGACTGTAAATCAAATAAACCAACAATGGAACGTTCATAAATCAAGCAAAGTACACAAAAGATCTATTAAAGAAGTTCGACCTGGAAGCAGTCAAGCCACTTAGCACTCCAATAGCGACTTCAACCAAGCATGATACTGATGAACAAGACAAACCCGTCGACATACGTAAGTATCGAGGTATGATCGCTAGCTTACTGTATTTAACTGCTAGTCGACCAGACATTATGTTTAGTGTTTGCTTGTGTGCACGTTTTCAAGCTAATCCTAAGGAATCACATCTGTGTGCAGTTAAGCGTATCTTCCGATACCTTAAAGGTACTTCTTCTGTCGGCTTATAGTATCCCAAAACTACGTCATTTGACCTAATCGGTTATTCTGATGCTGATTTTGCCGGATGCAAAGTAGATAGAATAAGTACCAGCGGCACATGTCATTTTCTAGAAAAAGCTCTAGTCTCTTGGTTTAGCAAAAAGTAAAATTCTGTCGCATTATCAACAACCGAGGCTGATTATATCGCTGCAGGACGTTGTTGTGCACAAATTTTATGGATGAAGCAAACTTTAGAAGACTATGGATTGCATTTTATACACATACCCATTTTCTGTGATAATACTAGTTCTATTAACTTGACTAAGAATCTAGTATGTCACTCTCGTACTAAACATATCGAGATTCGACATCACTTTCTTAGAGATCATCAACAAAATGGAGATATAGACCTTGTATACATAGACACACAGAATCAATTAGCTGACATACTCACAAAATCTCTAGCGGAAGATCGTTTCAATTATTTACGTCAAAAATTAAGAATTTTAGATGTCAATATATATTAATTAATTTTGTTTTATTAATTAATTTATTCAATACTCAATAACTATTTTCGAGACAAGCCTAAAAAGAGTCTGTCTGTCACCACGACTACGGTCAAAGCGAAGCAGAATTTAAGAGTTCCCCGGTGAAGCTCCGTTAGCTGGGACAGTATTCCTACAGCTAATCTGAAACAGAAGCTGGGTAAAGAATATTAATTTATAAAATAATATTAATTATATTATTTGAAATTTAAAATTACTAAACTTTGAATTAAATATTTGAAATAAATTGATGAAAAAGATGTGGCCCCACAATTTTTTTTATATAGCCAGACAACCCTTGGCGAATTCAGCCCGAGTTCGGGCCGAATTCGGCCAGAGTTCGACTGGGTATATATATATCAGTCAGAACCCGAGGCCCCCATCTTCTTCATTCTTCCAAAACACATCAAACAGCAGCAGCAGCGCCCCAAAAATCCTAGTTCTTCTCCACCTTCCTTCTTCCAATCTACGTGGAGATCTTCGTCCAAAATTTGGATTCGTGCGGAGAATCTCGTCCTCTACAGCATACCTGATTCTCGGAAGGTATAATCCCTTCTTTCTTCCACTTTTAAATTATTAGGGTTTCTAGTTTTTGGGATAAAATGCCTAAGGGATTCAATCCTTTCAAGAGGAAGAAGACCAATGCCAGTGAAGAGGCATCGTCTTCTGATCCGCATACGGATTCCCTTTTTTCTCCGGTCCAATCGGATGACGGTGCATCGGACGAGTTTTATTTCAAAACTCCCGACCAAGCCTTACATTGGTATGCCGACTTTATTATGTATACTATATGTACCGGATCTCCGATCAAATGGACAGTATTTTTTGACCACCATCCTTACTTTGAGGCATTAGGGTTACATCACTTTGTTACTTTACAATTCCCTATAGCTACTAATGTCATTAGACTATTTTACTGTAATTTCGTGTTAGACACTTTTATTGCGAGAACTCTTATCGGCGGGATAGATATCGAGTTCAATGATGAATTGCTAGCAGAAATCCTTGGTCTTCCAAACAAAGGTGTCCCGCTCGATGACATCACTGATTTCGATTTCCCAGAGGGTACGACTCTCGTTAGTTTCAAGAATGAGCTTTGTACGCCCGTACGTGCTCGTCCTGGAAAGTTCAAGGCCAATAACTTAAACTTGTTTAACTACAAATTACATCGCATCATCTATTCCACTCTACTTCCAAAATCCAATTCAAAAGATAATGTCACTGCACTTGAGCTTTCTGCTTTATATCACATTCTTAAGGGGATTTCTTTTTCTGCCCCTAAGACTATTATTCAGATGATGGGTAGATGTCGCGGAAGAGACCGCAACCTTTTTATGCGATGATCATCCCACGCATCTTTCAGAGATTCGATATTGACTTATCCACTTGTGCTTTTGACCCTGAGCCCAAGTTACTCAAACTTTTTTGTCGTAGCATTGCCACTGTTCCTCCACCTACTGCACCTGCTCCTCCTGTACCTACTCCTATAGCTTCTGGTCCTCCTCAGTCTTATCTTATGACCTTTGAGGGTATTCACCAGCATCTTTCAGATCTGCAGTCATTCTTCGTTGACACTTCCAGGGAACATGAGTTCCGTAACGTGACTCGGTTCCAGGCTATTGCCAACTCCTTCGCCGATCTGAGATTTGCACAGACGGGTCACTCTGCTAGCTCTCTTCCTCGAGACCCTTCTGTATCTGGCTACCGCATTGACGAAGAGGCGATCCACTCTCTGTTCCAGCCAGGGAACGCATATGATTGGTATCATACTTCTGGTGCTACTCCACATACTTCTAGAGCCGGCACTTCTGGAGCTGGTCCATCTGGACATGCTGGCACTGTAGCCGATGATGAGGATGAGGATAATTTTCGAGATGTTACTTTTTGAGACTGTCTATTTTGTCTTATGTTTACTTGAAAATGCTCCGACATTCTAAGATATTATCAGTACTCTGTATTTTGATATGATTTGCGACCTTGATAGACATATGTTTTTATGCCTTAGTTTGGCATATGACTCACTTTCGCTTATTATTCAGCTTAGCATTTTATTTGTTTCAGCTTTATTTTAGCATTTTCTTTCATTATGCTTCCATATAAACTGCATGTGACAAATAACATGCCTGTGTTGTTTATACCATATATGTTATCTTATTCTATCTATAATGCTTATACCATGCCTGTGATGAATGTTCTTATATATATTTTTTATTGTGTTTCTTCACTGCTTGTTACTTATACATTTATTGCGGGAGAGCTTTCTCTTTTGCAATTATTTTTCTAAGTGACAACGGGGGAGAAATAAGATCTAACATCTTCATGAATACAGGTTATGAACAATTTTTGCTTTTTATCTCTCGGTACTTTTGGTACACTTTTGACTTGATCAAAAAGTAAGATGTTATATCGGTCAAGGTTTGTCAATTATCAAAATGGGAGAGATTGTTGGCCCATTGGTCATGGTCAAACCTGATTTTAATAATTGATCAAACACTATCTCGATATACGAATCAATTCAGATGTTTACTAACGACGTTTTAGACACTGATCAAAGATGGATATCTACTCCGTTTAAGATCGAGGCTGTTTGCCACTTAAGAATGTATTTCCTTCGAAGCAATGTAATTTTCATTTTATTGAGTCTAGGAATACATTGTACACCAAATCATACTGGCAAATAGGCTATCCGAAATCGGTTTTCAAAACTGACCTATCTTTTTAAAATGACCTATATTTTTGAAAAATATCTGTTTTACAAAAAGCTTCTGAAGGATTTTCAAAAAGCCAAAATTATTTTTCACAAAATCAACTGACCAAACCCTGACAGAACTTGGCCAGAGTTCGGCCAAGTTGAAAGTTATGTGAACGTTTGATTTTGAACTTGGTCTTCCTTCAGTTGCGGTTGGTTACAAAGAGTTCTGTCCGAATTCTGCCCGAATTCTGCCAGAGTTCTGCCTTTGGAAAAACTACAAATAGAGAAGGATTTCAATCATTTCAATACACCAATTCACTTTCAATCTCTTCTCTTCTAAAGCTTACATTTCTTCCAAAGAGTCCTAAAAAGCTTTCATTTTCAAATCCCAAGCCAGTTACAATCCTTTAGTCGATTTGCCAGTGCGGTGCGGTATAGAAGTTTCAGAGCGAATGTAATCAGAGGCTTGATTGAAGATTGACTCTTCACAATTGAAGTTGGTCGAGTTCTTCGTATCAAAGCTCGTGTCTGTAGAAGTTGCAAGGGCTTCGTATGAAAACTTGCAGGATTTTCCAATAGTGGATTCAACTGGAAGCTAGAGTTCTTCCGACTGGACTAGTCCTCACAAGAGGGAAACCAGTATAAATCTCTGTGTTTGCGTTTGCTTTCTGATCACTCTTTTATTATTGTCATTTATTTTGTGATTATTTTTATATCTGTAATCTAACTGCTAACAAGTTTTTTAATTAGCAATATTCCGCTGCCTACTCTATTCACCCCCCTCTAGAGTATTCTGCTTTACGATTTCGTTCCTACACATATTGGTATATGAAACTTACCTGCAATATTGAGCATAACTGAATTAGACTTGGACAAGATTTGGGACTGGATTCTAGCCCGGAGTTTCATTCTTACATTTACTAAGTTTTACCAAGTTTTCGGACAATCCCTTAGAAATTCGCAAAAATCCAACAGAGCTTCCGAATAGCCTATTTTATTTACAAAATACTTGATGTATCCGATCGGATAATCCTCCGTCGGATCTTCCGAATGGACTCCCAAGTTTTAGTTTTAGTTTTCTAGATTATCCTTGGTAGTATAATTCTGTATATACCATGCCATGTTTTTTTTGCTTTACACTACTATGTTTGCCTGGATTTCTTGTACATGTCTAACCTATCTAATCAGAAAAAATAGTAATAGTGGCCTGCCATGGTGCACTCTTGATTTTTGTACACGTCCAACTTGATATAGTGGCTCGTCGTAGCGCACTCCAATCTTGATACTTGTCTTGTCTTGTAGCAGCTTGTTATAGTACACTTTCTTGCTTTTCTTGTCCAATCTTGCATGTCTTATATCTAGGATGGATTTTGCGGAATGCCACACCGAGAATCCTGAATAAAAATGTTGATTAACAACTAGCTTGATTATCTAGATGTATTGGGAGGGAAGATATTTTTAGTTACCTGTATACCCTTTGTTCCGGCCCTATTCCTATACTTGGGATTTAGAGCTATCTGTAATGCCCTAGTACCAAAATACGTAGGACCAGAATATGGTACATGCTAACAACACTTCACCAATGGGCTAAATCTCAAAGCAAGCCCATTAGCAAAATGCTTAAGCTGTAAATCATGATAACCAGAATAATAACATAGGTCACAGGTCACAACTAATCTCGTCCATACAGAATCATGAGACACACGATATCAACTCCAATAAAATAATACTAATGAAAGATCTTTCCAGCAGAAAATAAAATAACCTGTGTGGGTAAGACATCCCAAAACCACAGTAGAAGGAAATTAAAATAATCATCCACTATAAGTCTGTGAAAGGAAAAAAAATAGAGTAGCAAGTCTAAAATAAAGAGACATGTCTCAAGAGAAGTCCTCGGGCACTATCTCGTCCTCCTGCGATGGTATGACTCTAGTCTTGACTCCAGAACCATAAACATCCGGGTATTCCTCCTCTCTAACTAAGCTTGGAGAGATCACCAGGTCCTCAGGGGACTAGCAAGATACATAAAATATGCCTATCTAACAGTATAACATGCATAAAGGAAACCAGTATGGGAACAAAAAATGACTAAGAAACAATAAAACATGCATATAAGAATGCTATGCATAAATGAACTGCTGTAGAGAAAGTAGGTAGTAGCTGCCAAGTTCCTCATGAACACATGGCAAGAAGTCAATGAATAACCAAACCCTCGCCCCTGCGTGGACTCGCGGGTTTGAACAAACAACTAACTCTCGCCCCTACGTGGACTCTCAGGTTAGCTTTAAGCAATCAACCCTCACCCCTGCATGGACTCTCAGGTTAAGAAAACAAAATTAGGAATAGCAGTTCACTTATGACGCACTCGCCCTATGATACGGTACGACTCAGTCAAGGTACAGGTGAGAACAGATCCAATATGAACTATAATGTCAAACCATGAACAATGATGGTATATGAACGAGACAGCTAAACTAGTATGCATAATATGAAAGAAAACTCATATCGACAACCAATCAAAGAAACTAGATAATGACATATAATAAAGGGAAAGAAACATAAGCATGTAAATAAACTGTAAAGAAAGGCAAGGTATACTTGCCTGGAGGTAGCAAAATGTCCCGCAATAACTCGTCAAATCAAAGAGTCACGAATCCTGAACTACCGCAAACGCCTCCGGATGATGAAACAGACATCACCAACGTTCTTTCCATAATAAAATGTCTAAGTTAGACTACCCATAAGTTCAATTCTGGACACAGGAACAAAACGGTAATTTTGGGTCAAAATAGTGTCCGCCGTTGGACCCGCTTTGTACCGAAAATCATGCCAAAACTTGTGGTCTCTAAAGTCAAAAAATTATGTACCAAGTCACCCAGTTTGTCGGGACGGATTCCGTATAGAAAAATTCTTAATTTTGAAAACTGTTTTTTTGCCGTTATGGAACTGATTTAAAATAGAATATAATGAACAAAAATTAAAACTAAAAAGATGCTTTTCACCTTGTTTAGGTTGTCTAAAAGTTAGTTAAAATAGATTTTCTAATTCTTCGATTTACGGTCAGGAAATCGACTTCCAAAACCACTCACCGGGACAGTTTCTGTTAGGGGTGAGCAAATACCGACCGATACCGAAAAATCGACCGAATATCGATTAAAAATATTCCGAAAAACTGAACCGAAATTATGTAGCGATACCGAATTACCGAACCGACTAAATTACGATATAATGGTAATGGTA